>CAJUYI010000037.1:333271-362299 GCA_910591695.1 Galerucella pusilla
TCATGTACCTTATACATTGTTTTTTCTGTAGCCAGCTCTTAGACTATAAATTGCATAGATACTTTTAGAACAGTAAATGAAACATTTTGGCTCGCAATTTTCTCGTTCAGTGTAATTTTCACAGAATGGGGTGGTTGCCATCCCATCTCGGGGGTGGATATTTTCAATATATTTTAACTACTGAAATCGATGGAAAGTGATTCTAAGAAATTTTTGTTTTGAGTTAATCGCGGTTGAAAGTATTTCTTCTGTTAGTTCCTTGTGGCATTATTTATTATTTTTTCTCTTATTTTTGGGAATCAAACCACAATAATGTTTTTATTTTTTATTTCGAGGTTTCGGTAGCGTTCCAGCTACAGTTGTCAAGATTAACTAATAATAAAATAATTTTTGGTCCCTATCTGACACAACGAAAAAAGTATGACAACTAGACAATCAATATTATTTTGAAGTTAAAGACTACAAAACTTTGTTGTCAAATTTTATTTAGGTCCATCCATAGTAGATCACATCTCTGGTAAAATGTAAAAGAAAATATTTTATTTTATGACCTTATAACGATATGATAGTCTACTAGAAATGGAATGCAGTGAAGTGCACGTTCCAAGAACGGTTTTTATTGGAATAGCGCTTTTTTCCGCTTATTTTGGAAATGTTGTTAATAAAACGCGTTTCCCGTTACTTTTTTGTGTATGATTATTTTTGTTTCCAAAATATGGTATAACTCAGTTTGGTGATTTTGTGTATTGAAGTGTGTATCGATTAACAACTATTCCAATGATAAATCATGAGAAAACCTGGATAAAAACTTATGATGCTATCCTGATAACGCAGGTAATTGATTATTGGAAATTTCTCTTTCTAACATTGGTAACCAAATTTGACTACATTCGGCTGAAATACTAGCTACACATTTATCTGCATTTAGTTGTATTAAAGCACTTTCTTTGATTTTTCGTCTTTTATTATTGGGCTCTTTCAATATTATTTTTGTCGAATCCCATTGAATTTTATGCCCCTCTTCCCAAGCATGTTTACAAATTCCTGACTTAAAGAAATCCCTATTTTTGATATATTTTTTATATTCACTTATTCGGACTTTCAATGGTCTAAATGTTATATATGCAATTTTTTGAAGATTGTTCTTCATTTTTTGGTTTCGTTTTTGTTAGTATAGATCTCAACGTATTGTTAGATTTGAAGCTAGTTCGAATATTGAATTGATTACCAATTTTCTTAATTCTTTCTGATAAACCCATAACATACGGTATTGTCAAGTTTTTAAAAATTATGTTAGCTGAATTATTAATATTGTTGTTATTATTATGGGGTATTAACAATGAGCCCTTCTCTATATTCTTAATTTCTTTATTTACAAATTCTGCCGGGTAATTATTGGCATTTAAAACATTTTTCAGTAGAGTTTTCTCCTTTGTGAAATGAGTATCATTAGAACAAATGATTCTGGCCCTATCGTATAAAGATTTTACTACCCCTTTTTTAACGCTTATAGCATAATTTGATTCAAAATTCAAATATCTATTAGTGTGTGTTGGCTTACGATAAACACTTGTTCTATACCCTGTAGGTGTTTTATTGATAAGAACATCTAAAAATGGCAAAAAATTGTTATTTTCAATTTCAATTTTATAGATTTTTCTCCTTAATTTAAATTTGTTAAGAAATCACTCAGAGATACTAAGTCATAAGGCCATATTGCAAAAATGTCGTCTACATATCTCCACCAGACAACTGGTTTTAATTTTTGATTATTTACTATTTCGGCTTCAAAATGTCGAAATAAAAAATAAAAAACATTATTGTGGTTTGATTCCAAAAAAATAAGAGAAAAAATATGAAAAATCGACGATTTAAAATGGTTTTTTTGCAAATAAATGGAAAAACGAGCATTTTATCCAAAAAGCTGTAGCTTTCACAAAAATAGACCAAATTCTTTTTAATAATTTTTCTACGATCAATACGAAACGAGATACGGCATGTTAATGATAAGCTTTAATTCGTCAAATGCATATAGATTTGAAAGATTCAATGTCAAATAACCGGAAAACTTTGCATTTTGGGTGAGATGAGGTTAATCCCAAATTTTTATGCAAATCGATGTAAGACGAAATTAATATTTTGGGGTAAATAATTCTCCTGCAGAGGTTGATTTTTAAGGCTGAAACATTAGAAATTGTATTCCAACCATAAAACAATAGTTATTTAACTAATACAAACCAATTTTTTTACTATTAGGGGTAATTTTCACCCTTGAAAAACGGAAAGCGTACAACGGCACGATATAGAAAATGAGTCGAATCCCAAATTTTTATGCAAATCGATGCAAGACGAAATTATTCTTTTGGAGTAAATATTTTTTTATATTAAACTCCTGCAAGGGTTGATTTTTAAGGCTGAAACATTAGAAATTGCATTCCAAACCATAAAACAATAGTTATTTAACTAATAAAAACCAATTTTTTTACTATTAGGGGTAGTTTTCACCCTTGAAAAACGGAAAGCGTACAACGACACGATATAGAAAATGAGCCGAATCCCAAATTTTTACGCAAATCGATGCTAGACCAAAAAATTGCGAGGTTTTGACTTTTTCTTACATTCTATTCACCCTTCCCCTTCTGTATAGCTTCTTCAATAATTTTCTTGCCCTCCTCAATAAAAATCTTGAAAGGATACCCTCCCCACGGTTTCTTTTCTGTTACGACAAAGTCGCACTAGAGGAATATGTGAATTTAAAGATCTCAAAGTGCGCAAATGCGTGATAGCCAAATTCTTACTGTCGCGACTCGCGAAACACTCCAACCTCCAACGGTAGACAATCCGTTTTACATAACAGCCAATTCTAAATTTAGAAATCCTGTAGCTGACAACGTTGCCGGTTAATCTATTAAAATTATACCTAAAATCTTGATTCCAAGTTTCAACCAATTAAAGGCTTATTTTGTTACAAGGCAATATTTGGAGAAATTATGATCTATCTATTGTTGCGAAATAGGTATGCAATCTGAGACTTATCTACATGAAATGAGAATGTTATGACAGATGTTGAAAAGAAGGCAAAAAGGAAGGAAATAAAAACTAAATTTCATACAATTAATTAAATTAATGATTCTGTTTTGATTGCTAAACTATAACCTATTTTATTTCAATTCTTTTTGAGGTATTTATTAACAATTTACTTTGGTAGATAGTTATTTCGTTCAATATAGAAAAAATTTATTTACATTCAGTGAACAAATTTAGTACCGACAACTGCGCTTAACTACTGCAGCCATCAATAAGATAAATGTTTCCTTTGTATGTATATAAAATGACAATTTCTTTACCTATGTAATATATTTTGATAATGATGAATAATATACAAAACCAATGGAAATCAAAAAAAATTGGCTTAGCAGTGCTGTAACCAAAAAAGATAGAAAATTTAATTTATATTTATAACACTTCAGTTTTATGTATTTCGTTATAAGTTACCGACATATTCGTAGTGAGATTCGGTACAAATACCATTACTAATTCTTACATGGTTGGGGAGGTATGAGCTTCTCGGGATAACGAAAATTAATGTTATAGTAACTGAAAAACTTAAAATGTTGAAATAAGGTAAAAAAGCTTGTTTCCACCCGTAGGGGCTGATTTGACCTTCCTTTTGCCACATTTTATTCAACATGAAAAAAGGTCGAAGTGTAATTGTGTTACGAAAATATTTCTAGTGTTTTGACAGTCTTAATTGTTAAAAGTAAAAAACATTGAACACCAGTAGTAGTACTATAATTTAAAAAAATACCCCCTCATTATTTTCCATCATGAAATTAATATTTTTCATAATAAAATATATAAATAAAAATAACTACAAATCCGGGTGATATACATCCTATGTTTTGGCCAGGCTATTTTTAATTGAAAATAATAAATTTTTTACGGGTTTTTAATCCAGTCATGGAGGTAAATTGTGGGCTAATAAATTCGAAAATAATGGCAGCCACTTACAGTAAATTGAATTTTGTTAAGGAGGGTGTGTCGAATCCGATAATACAACTTTGGTTGGTGTGGATCATAGAAGGGGGTGAGGGGAGCACCCCCTAGGGGAGGACAAAAAGATATCAAAATTAACCTTCCAATCGAAAATATTGCCGGTTTTTGGGACGGAAAGTTTTTTTTCAATGTTTCATGAGATGCACCCCTTCCGACATATTGGGCATGGAAAATTTCGATTTTTACCCAAAAAATCCTCACAACTAAAATACATTTTTGTGTTTTTGTAAGATTAATGAAATGGAAGATATGTCCGTTTGAAATAGGCATTTTAATGAATAGATTCTAAAACTGGACTATTGCATCTTAAATATCTGGAAAATATAGTGAGTGACAAAAAAAAAATAAAGAATATGAAGTTGGCACAAGTTACTATTTGAGCCCCATAAGAAACTTTTAACATATGGCCAGGACAAATGAACAAATACACTATTTTTTGGTAAATTTGTTTTTTTGTTTACGCCTGAAAAATGGTTGCCATTTAACATGGAGTGTTTAAAATAAGTCCTATTGTAATAGTATATTACTTAACGTGTGTGGTAAGAAGCATTTTACGCACGAATGGAAAAGTTACGCACGATGCCGCGTAGCGGCGAGTGCGTAAAATGCTTTACAACACGAGTTACGTACTATAATTTACCTACGACCTGTACTTGTATTTATAAGAAGCATAAGAAATAACAGAAGCAAAATTAGAAGATGAACAAGCAGCTTTCAGACCAGGAAGGCAAGCAAATGATAATATATACATTTTAAGAAGACTAATTGATAATACAATTGAAGCGGGAGAAGAAATGTATTTAGCATTTATGGACTTGAAGTCAGCTTTTGATACAGTAGAAAGAGAAAAAATTTGGGAGGTATTGGAAGACTTAGAAGTACCGAAAGTTCTAATTAATATAATTAAAAGCACATCCGAGACTGTCAAATTAAGAGTGCAGATAGGAGGTCGAAGATCGGAAGAGTTTTCAATGAAAAAGGTATAAAACAAGGTGATAGCTTAAGCCCACTGTTGTTTGTTATTATTATGGACAAAATAGTGAAGGAAATAAAAGACAAGGAGGAAATCTGGACACGATAATAGAGGGTACAGGAACATGGTACCGATCAGCCTAAGTAACCTACTATACGCAGACGATATCGTACTCATATCAAAATCGAGAAATAAAATGCAGAAAATACAGAGAAAACCAAAGTAATGATAGTAAATGAAAAACAGGGGAATATTTACGAGAAATTAAAATGTAATCACAAAATATTAGAAAGAGTAACAACCTAACAACTACCTAGGAAGTATTTTAACAGAAGATGGAAAAATAGACGCAGAACTTAATAACAGAGCAAATAAATCAACAGGATTATATTATTCCTTAAATCGAACATTACTAAGCCATAAATACATTGATATGAATACAAAGATGGAAATATAGAACAAAATTACAGTACCAACTATAACTTATGCCAGTGAGAACTGGGTACTGCAGAAAAAGCATGAAACAAAAATAAATGCAATGGAAATGAAATATTTAAGGAGAATAGCAGGAAAAAAACAAACCCAGGAGGAAATGGATAGACCAGATTGAAGAAATTGGAAAGAACAAAGGAAAGTCATTAGGAGAGATGAAGGCATTAGCCAGGAACAGAATGAATGAAAAATGAAAGAAGCACATTAAAGAACTAACGTTTAATCATTATTAATATATTGTTGATACTCAAAAGACCATTTTTCAATTATAATCAATACACACTTCTAGCCATTTGGGCTTTTCATAGTTAAACGTGGGTCATATCGAATGTTTTCAAATAGTAAATTTTGAATGAAATGGCGACGTCTATTGTCAGTTGCTAAGATGTTGCTAGGAGAGCCGTAAAGTATTACATATACTCCTACTGATTCTCAATAAGTTCACGCTCTATTGGACAATTAATAAAAAAAATGGTTAAGTTTTGCAAATTGACAAAATTGACTGTTTTTAAAAAACACTCCCTTTTTTGGCCCGTTGTGGAAAAAGTATTGATTTTTGTATCCCTAAGGTGGGCATTCAATTTTCAGCCCCTATTTTTCCCATCAATTTCCACTTTTCTTCTATGATACGTTTTAAACGAAATATTTTAAATTTACCATTTTGCTTCCTGTCCTTAAATTGCCCTTTTTAACCTGAAATATTTCAAAGAGTTTTTTCTGACGTGTTTGTACCTAGGTGAATTTAATTTGGCAACTATTCATGGATTTCAAACGAATCGTTACCCAAAAACAGTTACAGGCAAAAATTGACCTTTACGTTAATACTTAACTGCCCACTAGCTGACAAATGAACAATGAGTATTTGAACTCGACACTTGACAGCTGTCAACTGTCAGCTGTCAAATCAAAAATTAAATATTAATATACCCACTAAGAAAAGTGCATATTCTTCCATATTTTATGTCACTTATTTGGACTTTGATACGAAATTTCTAATTTTGGTCCTTGACAGCTGCTAACTAGCTGCGAAAATACCGAAAAAATTTATAAATTGAAATATTTCTCATGTATATGTGAAATTTTTTTGATCTATGAACATATTTATTTAAATAAATACAAAACTGACAAATGTCGTTAACAGTTGTATCAAAGGATCTGTCTGAAACCAGCGGCTATCTGACCAATCAGTAGGCAGCAGAAATGCCGACTTGAATTCAAATTGCTCCTCTTTGTTTAAAAACAAGGTATAGTGCCGTGATTCATTTATGCCGTCCTGTTCGTTCTTTGTCTATCTATTTTGTGTATTTTAGATATTTTTCCAAACTAGTTGATTGGTTCTTAAAGGCCGCTGAAGAGCTAGGTTATGAAGTGAGGGATATAAATGGGGAACGACAAACTGGTTTCACCTTAGCACATGGTACTTTAAGAGACGGTCTAAGATGCAGTACTGCCAAAGGGTTTATAAGATCTGTTTATAAACGACCCAATTTACATGTTAGTCTTCATTCAATGGTAAGACCATATTTTTCAGTTTAATCAAGATACGCACAATATAACTTGGAAAAGGTCAAGCTTGTATACAGTATGGCTGGAAAACTTGGAGACATAGAGGAAACACTTTTGTAGTTAGTTTGGCAGAAAAAATTATTCCTTATAAAAGTTCAGCATGGTCCAGAACGTAAAATACAAATGACGGTTGTCAACATTTTTCATTGGTATCTTATAAAAAATATAGGTACCCTTATTTATGACAATTGTGATTCTTCTTTTTCTTCAATACATATACAAATTAAAAAAGTCGATATTGCCAATATGATCCCAAGCGCCAACAATCCTAACTTACTGGATGATAATATTTGATAATGAAGCCCCGGATTCAGTTTTCAAACCAGTGTTTACCTGAAGGGTGAATTTGTAGACAAGAACTAATAGAGTGGCCCCCAAGACCTCCAGATCTCACACCTCTAGATTTTTTCCATGGTGTTATTTAAAATCAAAGGTTTATGTATTCATGTGATTTAAGCAATGTTTCCAGTATAGGATTGTGCTCTCAGAGCTTCTGGAAGGATTATAACTTGCTTCATTTTCTACCGTAGCTTTTAGGAAAACAGGAGATATTCTTTCCATTACTGTCTTTTACAATCCCTGTGTGATATACAGAAGTTTTCAACATATATCTGATACCCTACGCATACAATTCTCCAATTTCGCAGCCTATTAACCATCCCGCTACGAAGACATAATTATTTATCTATCAAGCTGTTGTAAATAGAACGATTTATAATATGCTTTTTATCTTGTGTTCAATGATGTATGTCAAAACTAAAAAGTGGCGTTACATAATATATTGTCATAATAGTCCATTGAAATGTTACATTTTTTAGGCCTTACCTTGCGTTTTTTAGAGGACGCAATTTTATTTTTTTGATGTGTAGGGGGGGTCAGTGTCAAGCTAAAAACAAGTTTGTGGGGGTCGCCACCCTTGTCCCAAGGCCGCCATCTATTTGATAAAAAAAATTTATCGACATTTTTTGTTGCAAATTAAATTCTCTACAACTTTGGTCTGGTAACTTTTTGTCGTAGAACTATAAATAAAAAAGTTATAAGCGAAAATCTTCAGAAATTCGAGAAAAAAATTTAAGTATATTTTTCGATGCAACTTTTTTTAATAATTTTACGAAAAAATGATATCTGACCATTTTTGTGGATCGTTTTTTGAGGAACAACTTTTATTCGCATCATTTTTTCATTAAGTCAATAGCCAAGGTTTTACAGTGTCCGAAGTGAGTACTATTTTTAAGTACTCTATACTCTATACCTATATTATACGTGTGTACTAATAATATGTTATCAGTTATTGTTTTTTTTTATTATAATTTTTTTAATTATAAATTTTGCAATATTATTAATAATTAATTATTGACTCTCTTTCACTCCATAACAGGATTTAACACAGCACTTGGCAGAAAACAAGCAAATGTATTTTTTTAAAACCATCAAAAGGACGAACAGCAGAACAATTATATAGTGCATCAGGTTTTATGTACGGAGATATCATTGCGGATAACTTGCTGTTTCTCCATGCTTTTTCCGGATGTGACACAACTTCAGCTCCTTACAATATCGGTAAAATGAAATTTGTGAAAACCCTGGAGAAACATTTAGAGTTTGCAAGTGGAACGGCTTTGTTTCTCAACAAGAGAGTTGACCCTGCTTTGCTCACTGTAATTGGTGAACGTTTTTTTATCTCTTTATACGGTGGTAATAAAGATGATAATTCTCTTGACAGCTTAAGATACAAACAATTCGCCAAGGCAGTGACAAAAAGTAAATTAATCTTTTGCGAATGCAAATACGCTCCTGTTAGTGAACAAAAAACTGAGCGCTTAAGTGCACGCAAAGAGCTCCTTCAAGAAGCATTCGCTAGAATAAAGGACATTCATTTTGAAATTTTATGTTTAGACAGAAACTATGATGAAACGTTAGATGACATTGAGGACAAATACATAGATTTAATAACCAATATTGAAAAGGAGCTGAGTATTCATGACAAAAATACATGTAAATTCTCACATAATAACATTCCCATTAAAAGAACTAAATTTTTTTCTCGAATTTCTGAAGATTTTCGCTTATAACTTTTTTATTTAGAGTTCTACGACAAAAAGTTGCTGGACCAAAGTTGTAGAGAATTTAATTTGCAACAAAAAATGTTAATAATTTTTTTTTATCAAATAAATAGTTTAAGAGATATATCGTAAAAACCATTTCAACCCCTATTTTCAAGATGGCGGCCATGGGACAAGGGTGGCGACCCCACAAACTTGGTTTTAGCTTCACACTGACCCCCCCTACACATCAAAAAAATAAAATTGCGTCCTCTAAAAAACGCAACCCCAAATGTAACTTTTCAATGGACTATAAGGGCAAGACTTTCAAATGAACGAACTAGCGAAGCGAGAACAGCTAATAGTTAAGTTTGCTAAAGCGTTTCCTGCATAAGTGAGTCACGGAAAAAAAGGGAAAATTTAAAAAAATTAGCTGATTGTCCGAATTTTTATTTTAGTATTGATTTTAAATTGTTATTACCAGAAAATTTCATGTGGAGAGGAAGTTTGGAATGAATGTATGAAAACAGCACAAATTTTGGGCCATCCATAAATTACATAACACGAATTTCATGATCTTTGACGTCTTTGTAACAGCTGGTCACGTTTTTGAGGCCCCTCCCCTCCATACTGTGACGTAACATATTTTACAAATTTACATTAATAAAAAATTATTGAATTAAAGCAACAGGTCCGAAATTTTATTACTTCAATCTAAATTATTGTGTGTGTGTGTGTGTGAGGGGGGGGGACTGGCTTGGAAATAAATCCTTCAGCCAAAGGTTTTTTTTATATTTATTTTTATTAATATGAATTTTTTTTATTAAAATTTTTTTTTATTAGGTGTTACTTGAATCTACATTTCAATACCTTCACAGATCAAGTTCCGTTTGTCTAAAGAACTCCACCAGAGCCTCAGTCACTATTGTATTATTCAGCACCAATAAATTCGCTACATTTACGGGGAATTGTATGTGCAATAGTAACATTATCACAACTACAAGTAGCCGTCTTAACACCACCTAATTAAATCCTAAATTATTTTTTTAAATAAAATTAACATCAAATTAAACATTCCAAGAAATTAACAAAACAAAAAACGATTAATTTTATTAATTAGGGATCAAACTTAATAATTTTGAATTCGTGTTTTAGTTAACCCTTAGATTAAAATAGCTTTTGTAATGTGACTTCAAGAAATTTAGACCTCCTCCCCCCCTTTGTCACACTTCGACGGCCCCCTTCCTAACCCTTTAGTATGTGACGTAATTTATGAATGGCCCATAGTCCCTACGGCTCGCGACATAAACGCACTATCGTTATATTATGCTTGTCTAATAATAAGTATAAAGGAACTATTATCTGCCAATTATTAATTTAAAAAATTATTGTAAAATTATACACAATGACGTCGCATTGAGATAATTGTTATATGGTGTGAAGAGATCTTTCGTTTAGGTTTTTTTCAACTTTCGATAAACTAATTTTTAAAACAATTGATATGGTTACATTATAAACAAAATACTGATAATTATATATTTGATTTATTAAACATATTACGAAACATTGTATGACTTGACCTCTCAGTTTATCCAATTAACAAATATTTGCCAATTTATAATTGTATTTGAAACTTAGAAGAACTTTACACTCAGTAGATGATGTATTATTGTTCATGCTATTTATTAATTATTTGTTTCCTAATTCTGGTGATTTTGATCTTGTCTTTTATTGTCAATCACTCCTTTTGTTCGTCTAAGTCAGGGGTCGGAATTTTTTTAATAAAGAGGTGCCCATGTGCAATTTTGAACAAAGTCAAAGTGCCACTATAAAAAATGTATTGAATTTAAGAGTAACAACTAATAAAATTAAAAAATTATTAACAATGTTTCTAAAAACTTCAATCAAAAAGGAAACATAACACTGACTTTATTGTTAAAGCGTTTTCAGTGTTTTTTGCGAAAGCTTTTTTATTTCTGGGTTATGTCTAATTACTTTCAATATTACGCACTCCTATGAATTTTTCTGTTGTAACCGGCTTCGATATGGATTCAAAATGATTTTAATATTGGAAAAAACTTGCTCACACATATAGAACGATCCGAATGATGACAGCATTGCCAATTCCACTTTTTTGGATAACTATCCCAACAATTCAGTATTTCGTAAGATTTATTCTGAGGATCACTTTCTAAAACTCTTCTTAGTTCACAAATTTTATCTTCCATAACTCGGAATTCCTAAATTCAATATGCTAAAGCTCAAAATATTAAATTTCCATCCACGTGAAAAGAGAAACATTAAAAGGAATGGTGGAAATATTCATCAATTCTGGTTTCAACAAGAAGGAAAACGTGTGATCATATTATTAAAATCTGGACATCTTTTAGTGGAGTGATGTAGTTTTACATTTAATAGCTATGTGTGCCGTGGGTTGCT
Organism: Galerucella pusilla; assembly: GCA_910591695.1. NCBI lineage: Eukaryota > Metazoa > Arthropoda > Insecta > Coleoptera > Chrysomelidae > Galerucella > Galerucella pusilla. The sequence continues at coordinate 344,840 of CAJUYI010000037.1, forward strand.
GACCAATCGTCAGTTATGTCACTTCAGTTACGTGAATTTTAATAATTTGTGTTTTGAACTGGATATTGTATTCAAGATAGCGATTGTAAAGTATCTAGAAAATGAAGAGAGATACAAAGTATATATATAACAAAAGTTGCGTGATTATTTGTCAAAATATTCGAAAAAAATCAATTTTTCTATGTAATTTTGATAAAATAATAAAAAATAGGATAGGACAAGAAAATTATAGTGGTATTTTTGGAACTTTGTTAAATTGATAATGTTATTGGAATAACTTTTTTTTGTATTTGTTTGAATAATGATTACTTTAGGTAGAGAAAATTTTAATCAATGATGACACAAAACAAGCGTACGGTATACAATTTACCAAATTCGGAACAAAACGGACCGTTAACATAGAAAGAGAAGTCATATTGAGTGCTGGGGCGCTGGGTTCGCCACACCTTTTAATGCTATCTGGTATTGGACCAAAAGAACATCTCAGTGATATTGGAATCAACGTTGTGTATAATTCTCCAGGAGTGGGACAAAATTTACAGGTAATTAATTTTAATTTGATGAAATATTATTTAGAGCACACCATTTCGATATGATTAGACTCAATTTGTTGAGAAGCCTTCCCTCCCCTTTCTCTTCTTTTTAACCATTCTTGGCTCAAAAACCGAGAAAGCCAGAATATATAGCCAAGTGTCTAACTGTACTTATGCCAACAGATGACAATATTCCAGACAGAAGCTGCAGCTAATCCGACAGCCAAGCGATTATAATAATAATGATTTTATTGCTTCTGAAACAATGTTACAGCAAGGTACAATATAATTCTATATATATAAAAAAAGTATTTTTAAAATGGGAAAGGTTAAGCGGATCTTAACAACTACACACAAAACATTATTCATTTAAGACAAATTGGCGTAATTTCAATATATTCCAAATGTATTCCGCAATTTTCCTAGCCTCAAAAATTGTGATTTTATTTAAGGCATGAAGCATTGAGTTCACATTTTCAAGGCAAGGGATATTCCGTTTCATTGTTGTATAAATTGGACAATCAAACAGTAAGTGGAAAATAGTCTCCTTTTCATGAATATTACAAACAGTACAATCCAATTCAGGGTCAATAATGTATCCAATACCATTTAATGTAAATTTAATTTTAAAATGGTTAGACATACGCAATTGAGCAAGAGTGCGGGTAACCTGAATACAAATACATGAAAGAATATCGAGACGCAACACTGACATCTGATACATGTAAATATGTATAATATTTGGACAACAAATCTTTCCTCTGCGATATAATAGAAGGATAATTCAAATTGCTCCATATATGGTCACAGTCAATGCAACAAAGAACTTTTTCAACTGAACTATCCAGTTATACTTCATATCTGTAGAGTTGACCAAACGCAGTTGTTGTTTAAAACAGAGCTTAGGATAGCGATGATTATCCATTGATAGTATTTTGTGTATCCAGTTGAGAGACATTTTAAAAATATTAAATGCAAACTTGACTCTTCCAGTCTCTAAACGGATTATAGCATCTGGAGTATTGATAGGAACTAAAAGAACTCTTTTCAGGAAATATAGCTGAACTCTTTCTAAAATATCCAAATACCTCACTCCCCAAACAAAAATACAATTAAACATGACACTGAGGGCGAGTGACTCCAACAATTTGATTCTAGGTTGCCAAGTATTCTTGTTTTAGCCATTATAGGTAAAAGAGAACCTATTGCCTGCTTACCTTTGTTGACACTTGATTGGGCCATTTTATTAAATAGACCTGATGAAGTGAAGACTACACCTAAATATGAATATTTATTGGTTGTAGGAATCAATTGGTTGTTGAAATAAAAATCAAAGTTAGGTTTCCGGAAACCTCCTCTAGAAAATTGCATAATTTTTGTCTTCTGTAAATTGACAGTTAATTTATTAGAACTGGTATATTTTTCCAAAATTTTCAACTTTTTCACAACATCAATCTCAGAGTGTGCCAAAATGACAAGGTCGTCAGCGTACATTAGTGACAATACATCATTTTGGTCATCAATATTTATACCTTGCGCGCCTTTGTCGTAAAAAAAGGTTTCAAAATCAGCTATAAACAGTGCAAACAATAAGGGGCTTAAAGGTTCTCTTTGTAAAACGCATGTAGTCACTTCAAACGATTTAGTTAAGCCAAGCGATTATAAATGCAATCACTTCCATGCAGATGAATTCCAAACTCGTTTGGGTTTGCTTGGAAACGCTACAAGAGCTGAGTAGTCATAACAGATTGTCCTCATCCTAGGTAACAGGTCATATCACAAAGGCAATCTAGAGGAAGGTCCGAGAAGGAGCACGACGTGCTCCCATTGGTCCAGTACCTTCGTGTGGTATAGCGAAAGCGCTGCAATTAATAAATAGTATTTCTGTACAATAAAGCAGTTACCTCGAGAATGAACCGTCACCAAAATTCGCACAGTACCTACTAACCCAAAATAGATGAACATCCATAATTCTGGTTGGGCTCCTGAGGGCACTGTGGATTCAATAAGCACAGTAACAGCATCGGATTGGCAGAAACAACCATTTGCTTAGGTGATGAGGGAACCTCAACACAGATACCGTCTTACTGAGAAGGTCTGGCTAGCCTTAGGTATTCGACTTAGGGGAGAAAAAAGCACAACTCTCCCAATATATGCCGGACCTGAGATTAGCTAGTAATATGGTCGGCTGTTTGACCATAAGAGCATACACAATAAATCTGCAATGGTGGTTATGGAGAAGCTCCTAGAAGCAAAAACGGCACATCAATCTTATCTTGATAATATTCCCCTCAATTATTTTATCATTTCTGTACTTTCCATCTCCTTTTTATCGTCTATTATTTTCACACGTTCCGTTCTTATCGTCTATTCTGTACTTTCCATCCATACGTTATTATTCGTCATTTCTGACCTTAACGCTCTCATTGACCTCGCCGTCATTTTAACCTATTCCCTACACTTCTCTTCTCCTTTTCTAGTCGATATTATACCCCCAGAACTGTAATTTTTAAAATCTTTCGTAATAGGGTATTTGACAATTTTTTACACCATTAGAAGATTGTCTGGCCTCAGTTAAGTACTCCAAATTTTTTACTAAGCGGGAAAGTTGCCAAAACCAACTTTAAAAATTTTATATTTAAATAGCGCGCCAAAACACGCTGATTTTTTATGACGTCAGTGATCTTGTCGCTCCGCCTACCGCATCCCGAGCGACAAGATCACTGACCAGCCGAATCGGAACCATCGGCTCGACCTGCGGCCGCCCACCTGAGCTGGCCTATAAGAAACAAGCAAGCAGCGAGACCTCTTACGTCACAATAAACTCACATATTTTCCCGCGCTGAGTAAATATTTGAAAATTACCATTTTTGTTAAGTTAATAAAAAATCACTGGTTTAATTTATTTGTGTGAAATATTGATTTCTGGCATAATAGTACCACAAAGTACCTGCTCCGACTCTTTTTTAATTTTTTCCGCTCATAGGAAAATACTCTATTGTGCAAATGGTGAATTTTCCGAAAATGGTATTCTTGAACGTATGAACATTTTTATTAGCGTGGTGAAATGAATTTGACGACTTCGCAATTTGTAGATTATTAGCAGTTCTGTGTGACAGTTTATCAGATCGTGGCTAGTTAGATGTTAACTTAATTTGGGTAAGAAACTTTAGGAACTTTAGTTCTTTACTTCAGGATATTTTTGAGCGACCAGGGGTCGCGACGCAAAAGATCTGACCGTTACGCGTTACGTTACGTTATGTTACGTTGCTTCGTTATGTACCTTGCTTGCGTTCGTGTGCTCTCTCATGAGTCTCTCTCTCGTTTACGAAGCAGCGATTCATATGCTTCGGCCAGGAATCGAACCCGGGCCGCCCGCGTGTAAGGCGAGCATTCTTCCACTGAACCACCTATGCTACATGAACATTCTATGCAAAGCTTGTGTTCGCAGTGCTGGTGATCTACTTGAATTTGTTCGGATAAATTTCTACTTTTATTTCCATAATTTTTTTTGCGCGATTGATCTTTTTTGTTTATTTATAGCATCGGTTGTCAGGACGGTAGGTTGTGTTTACTGGTTTCTAAGTCTAACGCGTCTCTATCAGTTTAAAATATATTTTTTGCGAGATCGATCTTTTTTGTTTATTTACAGCATCGGTTGTCAGGTTGGTAGGTTGTGTTTACTGGTTTCTAAGTCTAACGCGTCGGTAAGTGATTTACTTACCGTTCAGACGTCGAAAAGTAATTTTTCACCAAAATGAAATAGTATATTAAGTATCAAGAACGGTAAGGGTTGTTTACCAGTCGACAGCAATGTTTTTTTTGCTGGAGACCGGTATTACCCTTAACGTTCGAAATGCTTATACCTTTTTTTGCGCGATCGTATTGAAATATTCGAATTTCGAATAAAATAATTTAAATTTCTTCGAAATGAACTAAATGTCAAAAGTGACATTTATACTTCTCGATCAGTTTAAAATATAATTTGCATTTTGGTGAAATTTTTAAATTTAATTTATTTTATTCAGAATTTATTTCAATACTATCGCGCAAAAAATGGTATAAGCATCTCGAACGTTAAGGGTAATTACAACGTTTGCATGTAGATTCCTCTCGTAAAATTGGACAAAATGATATAATGATTAAGGGGTCTAGCACATTTACTTTTCGAAATACGGGGTGTTGAAATTTTGAAAACTTGAATGTTTTAATTCGATAACTTTAAAATGGATGGATACATTGATTTGACATTTGGCAGGTTGTTTTTAAATGTAAAAGGGCATATTTTGATAGAAATAGTAGTTTGTGCAACTAGTTTGGATATGATGGCCATATCGCACGAGGACAAAGTTTGAGCACAACGCCGTAGGCGGCAATCCACACGAGTCGAACAGCATATTTTTTCTACGACCCACTTGAAAAAAAATCTAGAAAATAAAAATTTCTATAAACTGTAATATAACTTCAAATTGAAAATTTAACAATTCCAGTCGGACTCCCTCATGAAGGGTACCGTACCATTATCTATAATAATGAATATTCTGCTAAATATTTCAAACGTCTACCTATTGTAGTTATTAATATCAAGCAGAATAATTATTTGAAAATAAAATTAACAATAAAAAACACTTCTTCACGGGGAATCGAACCCGGGTCTACCTCGTGAGAGTCTGGTTTGCGTACTACTCGACCACCGAGGAATATGCAAATTGTTTATCTATAACTTCAGATGTATTACATAATTTTTGCTTAAAAGGAACTAAAGTTCCTACCGTGTGTCCCGCACACGTTCTACCTTTTTCCACTATTTTTGTCTCATGAATCCACCCCAGATGAATCCCTTCATCAAAAATAAAGAAACTACAACAGCATCCATGAAACAAAAGTCATTATTATTGAAATTCATGAAAAAAACATGCAAACCTAGGCTGCTTAATTGGGTTATCTTCAAGATTCATGAACCTTACCTAACATATTGCTAATGATTAATTTTCATTAAAGTGATTTGAATAAGGTAGCAAAATATAACCTATGAAATTAAGAAGTACACACGACCTTGACAGATCCGAAAAGTCAAGAATAGCGCTCCACAGAGTGTTTTATTACGTAAGTGGGGTGTTTGAGGACTGAATGTCGATTTTATCTAGCATTTTATATTTGATGAGTTTTTAGTGGTGTGTTGATGAAATTCAGTTTCCTTTTTAAAAATTGTACAAATGTTTGCAGGACCACATATCGATAGGAGGAGCAACTTTTCTCTTTGACAAGCCAGAAGAGTTTGGAGAAGATCCTTTAAGTTTCAATCTTCCGAAAATTTTTTCAACCGAAACAGTGAATGAGTTTGCCAAAGGGCAAGGTCCTATTTACTGGCTACCCGTATGTGAGGTAAGTTTATTCATAAATCTAACGGAGCAATAGATCAATCAATTGGCCAAATTCCATAATTGTACTTAATATGAGTTTGAAAATGAAACGTTCAGATTTAAAGTGCAACTCCCAACATGTTGGATAAAAATATCTCAGAGTTATAATTTGTTCTTTGGATATTTATGGTTAGATCTAAATTTACCTTGAAAGTGATTTCAATAAAAATATGTTCTTTTTAACAAAAATAGGTTATGGGTTTTGTAAATACAAAATATCAAGATCCCAAAGAAGATTGGCCGGACATACAATATTTTTTCGGTTCTTTTGCCGACAGTTCAGATGGCGGTATGTTTGGTCGAAGAGCAGTTGGACTGAGCGACGAATTATTCACAGCCGTTTACGAAGATATTATCTATAAAGAAGCTTTCGGAGTTTATATTTTACTTTTACGACCTAAAAGTCGTGGTATGCTCAAGCTGAAAGATAAAAATCCCAATTCGCATGTACTTATATATCCAAATTATTTTGATCATCCCGACGATTTGAAAGTAATTGTAAGTATATTCAAATAATAACTTTTCCAGAAAATTTATTATAGTACGAGCAAGTGATGCTAAAAGTTAAGTTAAGTTCGTTATTGAAACAAGCAGTAATAGTAGGTACCAATTTTTGGGTGTGTGAGGCAAGCTGTTAACTTCTCCTATTAAACATCAATACGGAATTGCAGACCTGACTGGTAGGTATCGGAGCTAAATCAACCCCTAAATTTTTAAAAATATTAATCTTTTCTTGTCAAAAATATGTTGCGGCAATTTTAAATTTTTATTTGTAACAGCTGCTGATAAACGATCTCTCACACACTACAGTTTGTCTATAGTATACAGGGTGGGGCACTATGAACGAACTAAGTGCTTTGTTGTATGATTTATTATTGATACATTAATGGTCTCTTGAATCAGAATTTTATCAAGGGTAAGTACACTATTTTTGGGCATACAGATACAATAAGCTTTAGAATTATAAAAAAATAACTAGGTACAAAAAATTCAAAGAAGGTGTTCAAAGTGACACCCATCTTGTTGGATACAAATTTGAACACTTTTTAAAAAAAAGTTATTGTTCACTCTCTTTAACATTTCTGGTGTTACTGTTTGAAACGCTATCCTTATCATATCCTTCATGTTCTCAGGAGTGGTTGGCTCTGTATTGTAGACAATACTTTTTATGTAACTCCAAAGAAAATAGTCTAATGGCGTCAAGCATGGAAACCTTGTCGGCCAAAGATAAGGACCCCCTCGACCAATCCATTTTTGTAGAAAAATATTGTTCAGGTAACGCCGGACAATTACACTTTAATCAACAGACGCATTTTTGTCCTGTAGATCAGTGGTTCTCAAACTTTTTGACACTGCGACCCCCTTTTTAGACCTAGTATTTGGGCGACCCCCCAAATATAAAAAAAAATGAAAAAAAAATCACTGTTGGCTAAGTTTAATCCATAAAAATACTAATAACTAGTAAAAATAAATACAAATTGTTGTCACTCGAATTGTTTTATAATAATGCTGAAAATTAATGTGCAGAAAATTACTGCAACCCTCTGTCGAGCAATTTAAGGAAAAATAAACTCCGTTCATTATTTATTTATAATCTTTATTTATTCTGTAATTATTTATTATTTATACAATGACAAAAATTGTATTTTTGAATGTCCAACTCCAAGAATTTACAACAATTCACATAAACGATTAACAAAACTATATGACCATATGGAGAAAACACAAACTTCAAATAATGTTAAATTGCTCAACACTGCACTTGATTGCAGTAACAAAACTCCGCAAATATGACCAGTCGTACATACAATTCGGTTTCACTGAACTGCCAAACAAACCTCAATGTGTTGTGTGTAGTGAAGTGTTGTCAGCTGAAAGCATGAATCCTTCGAAAATGAAACAAAACTCAATCCGGACATAAAAAAATTGGTTAATTCCAAACAAGCTCATGTTTCCCATTAAATAGTATTAGGCCTTTTTCAACTTGTATGTGTATTACAAATTTGTGTAGCCTATAAATTTTGTTATTAATAAAAACTACAGCTTTGACTGATTTGTTTTTTCCTCCTCATCCCGCGACCCCCCTGGACACATCACGCGACCCCCCTGGGGGTCGCGACCCACAGTTTGAGAACCCCTGCTGTAGATAGTGGAACGTCATCTCAAAGTTCGGGTAGTTTGTTACGTAAGAAATTACGAAATTTTCTTCCAGTTAGCGTTAAGTTTTTTTACCAATCTTATTGCAAAGTTAATGATTGAGTACCCTTAATAAAATTCTGATTTAAGAGACCTTTAATTTATCAATAATAAATCATAAAACAAAGCACTTACTGTCAAAATAACAGACTTTGAATTTTTAAAAACTTTCCATCGGAGTATGAAGTCATAGGTAACTAGATGTCAGCAAATAATTGAATATTAAAAAACAAATTTGAAATTTCTCGAGAACTATCAGAGCTAGATATAGGCAACCCTAATACCAACTGAAAGGTGATAAATCAATTTTTTGTTATCAACAGGTAGAGGGAGCTAAAATCGCCTACAATTTTACTAAAACTAAAGTTATGCAAACTTTTAACGTAACCTTCAATCCACATCGTATACCAGGATGCAAAGATTTAGAATTTTTATCGGATGAATACTGGGCGTGCCAAGCAAAACATTATACTCTAACGATATACCATCCCACAGGAACGGCAAAAATGGGTCCCAATACTGATCCTATGGCAGTTTTAAATCCAAGGCTACGGGTCAGAGGTGGGTAGATTTTAAATATACTTTTTTAAATGAGAAGAAGGGATTTTTCTATGATGATTAGTAAATGGTGAACGATCAAAATTGAATTACTTATTTAGTCCCATTTAAACAGACTGATACTAATTCTATATTTAGACAAATTCTTTTCATTTCCTTGTAAATAGATTATAATTTTATTGTTAAATTTCCGTATAATTTAGTATTAAAGCACTGTATAAATAGAAAGTTTCTCATTATACCTCCAACGTTTGATAAAGCTACTGTGTTAGCGAAACGCGTCACTTTATGTTTAATTACAATGTAGATTTTACAAAATAAAATTGTTTGATTTCATAACTTACTATGGATCTACATCAAGTAAAAGCCTCATCTATTCAATTCAAGACTGATACTAATTTGATAATGACTACAAAAAGCAATACCTATATAAAAAAAGGAACAAGTAGTCTCTTAAACTTTTTTCAGGAACTGTTAGTTTTAAGTCAATTTCTCCCTCCAAAAAAACATACAACGATCGCATCGCTATATTATGGCATTGATTAAATTCTCTTATTTTCAACTTTTTTACGGTTTCTTAAATCCCATTCCAGATCTCCATGTTTCCAAAAATCGTGAATGTATGGACACCATTACGTACCAACTGAATCTTCCTGTTAAATGTTTCAACAATTACTATTTTTGGCACATTCGATTGCCTGTAAAAGATTTATTATGATTGTAGGAATCAATAACTTACGAGTAGTAGATTGTTCCATATTTCCGTATATTCCTAGTGGAAATACCAATGCTCCAGTTATAATGGCAGCCGAGAAAGCATCTGATATGATTAAAGAAGATTGGAATGCCTTAACAGACGAACCAGATGATATCGATAATGATCTCGATAATGATGATGGTAAGATACTAATGAATAAAACTTGTAGGACGGCTATTGAGGTTATTAAGGAACTCATTTAGGCAAGGTTCCCAAATGAATTTTGAATTTCGAATCCTGACAGATTGAATTTTTGTAAATGGCTTCGTTGTGACGAGTCCTACAACTTTTCTATTTGCGAGAATTCTTAATTTTAGTCGCTAAGGTAGCTAGCAGCAACGAACATTAACAAGACAAGAAGGGTCACTCTCTGTCGGAACTTTCATGTCCAGCTTACACAAGCGCGCCGACGATTTCGACAAATTCCTGAAGCCGTGCACGTGTTCGTGCTTATACGAGGTTGATGCAAACCGCTAGCGATTAAAACGAATAAACGTTCACTTACCCAGGGTGATTTAAAAACATCTAACAATAATTGTTATTTTGACCTATTCCGCTTAGTGTGAATTACAATAAAAAAGGGGATATCGTCAGGATATTTAATTGGTGGATCTTAACATAATTATAAAAAGTACTGGTAGCAAAAATGAAGGGAAAAAGGAAAGTTACATCAAAAAGTAATAATGTAGTAAGCTACAGTATTTAAGTAAATGTTGTGAAATAAAATATACACCTGCCGGTTTTCAAAGATGTTAGAGGATATTTATTTTTATGTTAGGTTCCATTGATTGTTTCGAAGAATATCTATTTTTTATATCTCGGTTAGCAAATTTAATTGTTAAATAAATCCGCTGTCTAATATATAGGTTTAAGAAATATTTATGAGGAAACTCTTAACAAGGATGTGTAAATAGTAAATTTTCATATAATATCTTAAGGGTCGCTCCAACGTTCTCGTGACAACTGATTTTATTGAAATTTTCAACAAAGATTATTTCTAGTTGTTTAACATATTCTACAATATTATTAGGAGGTACATTGAGACCTCCATAGTTTTTAGTCGAATATGCTTTGTGCTCTAAAAATACAGCCGCAATGAAATAGTGATATTTGTGCCCCTTCTTGAGTATTTGCTTCAATTGTTTGGTTTTCATAAAACATATCTGCATTGGAAATGGTTGAAAAGGTCCAGAACAAGTTCCTCAGATACTTATACTATAAGAAATATCGTACCTGGCTGGACTATAATAGAGTTAGATCAAGTCATTTGAGATATCAGTTCAAAGATTTATCGCTAGAGCAAAGGAGAACTTTATCTGCTATTATGTTCATGTACAAAGTTCTCAATGGAAAAATTAACTGCCCCGAAATAATTCTTCCATCTATCTCATTTAATGTTCCTGGACGTCGCACTCGTACAATGTTAATGTTTCATATACCAAATGTGTTTTTAACCGTTAGGGACCCTCTTGTGACTATTATGAAAATAATAAATAATCACAACTTATTAGTGGATATTGATTGGTGTTTGACTGAAAAAGTTTTTCACAATCTTATACTAGGGCATATTTTAAATATATCTATATAATTTTTTATATTATTTATATTTTATATTATATTTATATTTAAATAAATGAATAAATAATATCCATCCACGCAAAAGATCCGTGGCATTTTAATTCAGAACCAAACACAAAACACTGCATAAATGTTTATTTTATTTCTAAAGAAAAATTCGCTCATTAATAAAGACAACCGCTATATCTCTTTACATATCCCTGCGACGGACAATCTGTTTATGCATATCGCGCGTAGGAAACTTGCGGTGCTCTATGTACAGTGGCATCCGATATTCGAGCGAGATAGACATAACGAGAGGAGGAGCTTCGAGTGATCCTTCTTGTCTTGTTAATGATCGTTGCTAGCAGGTGCGAAACATGTCGATCCTTTGATTGCAAAGTATTTTACATTAACAATTATATAGTTATTTAGTTAAATCGAGAGGTAATTGGATAAAGAATACGAAAAAACGTGAGTCCTACACCCCAAAATGAAAAACATGTAAGCATAACAGGATATTTTTTTGTGGAGCTTACAACATTTTTTAGATAATTTAATGGCAGCATTGTTCTGTAAATCTATTAGTTCGGTTTGAGAAGCCGTGTAAAACTATTTTCGTATTATAACGGGCTTTATTTTGACGAGTCCTACAAACATCTATTTACAAGAATTCTCGATAGTAGTAATTCGTGCAAGTGTAAGTGTTGCCACCAGCACTCATGCTTCTTGTCAAAATATCACTGAGCAGCGTTTTTTTTCGATTTTTTTCGAAAAAATTAGATGCTTACTGAAGTGTCTATACATTTATAAGCTATTTTTTCCTAAATTAGGAATTATACTAACAAAATCTACCGAATATATCATACGGAATGGACATTCCATTGGGGATTGGAAGAATGCAACAAAAAAAAACAATAATGTGAATAATTATTGGTTAGAAACCAAATTTATAGTAAATATTTTGTAGAAATTATAGGTTCAAGCCGTCAAGTACAACCAGCTAAAGTCAACACCGAAGGTATCCTTCAAAAAATACCAACCAAGAAAGATCCTGATTATTGGTGAATTATAATATCTATGATTAAGTATTGAAATAATAAAAAAATTTACAAACAAATCCACTGTCTCATTACCAATTCCCAATTCCCAATTCCCAATTCCCAATTCCCAATTCATTAGATACACACGGTAGTAGTAGAAACCAATGGGCTGGTTTAGTAAAATTTTTAAATCATTTTCAACTGTCGTAAAAAAAAGTACTAAGGATAAAAATATGATTCTGAAAATTTCATGTCAATAGAATATGTCGTTCTCCTAATACAACCAATTAAACAAGCATACCGAAGCGGGGCGAAGACCATGACTGTGACGTCACCGCATATGAAAGTTAATGTGCACAAACATTACGCTTCTGATTGTAACGTGCCTCGCGTAGAGTTTATTTATCTTGAATTACTTACAAAATTTTGTGTGAATAAAATAAAATGTGTGGACCTAATTTTAAAAAAGCAGACTCATTAAATCTTCCAGAAGTGGACTTGCTAATGATTATGGAGTTTTTAATTAAAAACACAAGTTTATTAAATTATAATTTTATACTATGTGACTCATCGTTTTTGGCTGTTTTCCGGCCAGAATGATTGAAAATGTCGATATTTTATTAAATACATGCTCTCTCAAATGATATACAGGGTGTTTCCAGATGTTTTATTTTATTCCTGGTCTGGTGGATAAAGTTATGGAGATAACGCTATAGGTTACTCAGTAAAAAATTGCAATTTTTTCAACTGCAGACTACCCAATTAAAGGAGCTTCTCCAAATTATATTTATGATGAATGTGTAGTGGAAATTAAATCACCAATGTTGGAAAGAACAAGAAAAACTTATTTTGATCAAGCAGGTAATATTAGTTCCAAATGTTTACATCAGATTGAAATGCACATGCACCTCATTGGTAAAAAAAGCGATATATGCTAGAGCTGATCCGGACTTTGAATCAAATCAAATAATTCCTTTTGAAACATATAATATACGCCAGTTTTGTTGATGTTCTACTGAAAAAGATTACCTGTTTTTTTTGGAAAAAAGCAGTATTTAATAAAATTTAATTTGTGAAGAACTGACACATACTGACACATTATTGTATTAAATAATTTTGAAAATTAATAACACCACAAGCTATAAGAACAATATTATCCACGTATTTAAAAAAAATTAGATGAATACAAGCGTGTGGTTTTCAATAACCCTCTCAATATGGATTCACAACGTATTTTATAAGGTAATTTAAAACGATTCTGATTGAAGAAAAATGAAATCCTAAAATACACAAAGTATTTTGACTTACCAGTGAATTATTTGAGTCTTTTTATGCTTTTCATTGCTTTTCATTGCTTCTGTTTTTTTGCATCCTCATTAATAAAAATGATTGTTTTGTTAGATGTTTTAATCTTAGATGTTTTAATCGTAGTACTTTCACATTCTGGAGCCGCACAATATTTATAGCTTTTTTTACTCTGGTTCTGGTCCATTGTGTCGAATAGTTTAAATTATTTCTAAACGATCTTATTTCACAAACACCATACTGTTTAGAGTATGCTAAAACGTATAATAATAAGCATATAAGCAGCGAACGTTAACAAGACAAGAAGGGTCACTCTCCTTCGGAACTTTCATGTCCATCAAGCGCACCGACGAATTCGACAAATTGCTGGATTCGTGCACGAGCTCGTGCTTATACGAGGTTGATGCATACCGCTAGCGATTAAAACGAATAAACGTTCACTTACCAGGGTGATTTAAAAACATATAGCAATGATTGTTATTGTAACCTATTCCGCTTAGTGGGAATTGAAATAAAAAAAGGGAATATCGTCAGGATATTTAATTGGTGAATCTAGACATAATTATTAAAAGAACTGGTAGCAAAAATGAAGGGAAAAATGACAGTTACATCAAAAAGTAATAATGTAGTAAGCTACAGATAAGGCTAGTAGGTATAAAAATTAACAATAAAATGTTTGCAAATGCCAACTTAAATAGGTATTCTAGTATAAAATGTATACAGGTCATTACAGGTTGTTTAAAATCCGAGGCCATCAAAGAGTACCAACTTACCTAACAGTAAAATACGGGTACTGGGAAAAATAATTATCGCGATTCGAGAATTGTGAGAATCGATACACCAAACACAACACACACAGAACCAAACACAAAACACACTAAGTACGTAAATGTTTATTTTATTTCTAAAGAAAAATTCGCTCACTCAAAAAGAAAACTGGTATATTTCTTCACATATCCGTATGTCTGACAACGTGTTTATGCATATCGCGCGTAGGAGACTTACGGTGCTCTATACACAGTAGCATCCGATATTCGAGCGAGATAGGCATAACGAGGGGAGGAGCTTAGAGTAATCTTCCTTGTCTTGTTAATGTTCGTTGATATAAGCAAGCAAAATACTGTTACTAGCTCTAACCGAAAACCGATCGGCGCGGTATCCGCTCTCTGGAGACATTTCATATGCGATGACGTCACACCTGAAATCCGGAGAGGAGCGCTGTTTGATGTTTATAATTTTTTTAGTCGACTTAGGAGTCTTGCTGACGTCTAATTTTTGACACAGTGCCTCAAAATGATATGCTCTTTCTAATGATAAAATTAAAAAAATTATGTAAATGAGCCCATTGATCGGTCAGTATTTTGGTCAATTAAACAGAAAATTTTATAATTGATTGAAAATATTTGAATAATAGAATCCTAAGCTAAAAATATGCTCCCCTAGAAGAACAATGACGTAAGTGTAAAAATTTCGAAAATTCGGTTGAATATGGCAAACGTGTACTTTGGTACGCAAGTGTTTCGTCAGTATAACGACGTATAACGACGCTCAAGTTCAATGGGATAGAGTCAGTACTGGGATGATACCAATGTTGTGTTCTACACTGACAGAAGAACTGGTAAGAGTCACATCACCTAGGAAATAATCATTTATTAATTAGCCTATAGAAATAGTAATTACTGTAAAATTAATTTCAAATTCATAATCGGAATGTACCTATATATAGTGGAAAAGTTTCCAGTAGAATAAATTGGACATAAATTTCTCATTAGCAATAATCAATAAGCATTATGAGGAAGATGCGGTTCATAACACTATTGAAAAGCCGCTCAAGAAGGCGAAAATATCAGACCAACGCCTACTACATAAATCACCAGCTGTGAAGTTTACTATATGTTTTATTTTCACCTTTGCCAGTTTCTTTGTTTTTCTTTTGCCTATTCTGTGTAGCATGCAGACTATATAAAGCCTGGTCCAGACACACCGTCTTATCGAACGACCTATCGAATCAGACAAGTCGTATCAAGTAAAACGGCGCGTGTGGACCACAAGACGTACGTCTTGCATGATCGAAATTAGGTTGTACGATAAGTCGAACATTTTACGAAAATTGATTCGACAAGTTGGAGCGTGTGCACAAACTTTCGTTTCATTGGAAATTGTTTCAGTATATTTCCGTAGAACGTATAGCACTGCTTGTTGCTTTCTGTGTACGTATTGGCAACTGAAAATTTAAAAGCAATATGTCAGATCTTCGTCAGTGCTCTCGAGAATTTTTAAGAGAATTTATTGAACTCTATCGTAGTTTTCCTTGCTTAAGGCAAGTTAAAAGTGCCGAGTATAGTGATCGAAATAAGAAGTCACAGGCATATGCTGCTTCAAGTTCACGTAATAATCTGACATGAGAAAATGCATGTCTTTTTAACAACCATTCCCTCGACCATCTTCGTTTTTTTTATTCTTTTTGCTTTTTCTTGCAATGCAAATAGCATAGAGCGACCAAAGAAGCGCTTATTCCATGACCGAAAACGTTTCGAAACTAAAATTTGACCGATTAGTTGGAAACGTATGGACGCGATACCTTTTGTACTTTTTGTCGAACGTTTTGCATGAACATTTTATCGTTTGATAAGACGTTGAGTCTGAACCAGGAGCGCTATTCTGTACGCGGCATTGACAGTCGTCGGTATCGGTATTCTAACAACAGCCATCGGTTGCGCTGCCGACGGGGCTAATATAACGCTATTCTGTATGCCACTGCTTTCGACGCTCGGAATTGCAACCAAAAATTATCGGCATAGAAGTGACGTCACTCGATTCGGTACATGTGGCCAATGAGCGATGAGGGAAACTGTCAAATTTGTAAACAAACAAAAGTTCACGTTGAAGATTAGAGGTTAACTGGGTAAATTATTCCTCAGGATATAGCCCAAAAAATGAAGAAGAAGATTAAAGGTTATATTTTGGTTTCGTTGGAAAGTAGGGTTATATAATTAGATAATAGATAGTGACAGTGACATATTTTTATCTGTTAGCATAAATGATACAATTCATGTTTATATTAACATTAACAACTTCAAAAACTCGAAATTAAGAGTCAACTAGCATTGAAGAATTGATCTGGCGTTAACATATATCTCTTTTTTTAAGTTTCAAAGATAGGATAAGAACAGATATTAATTATTTTAAAGGAGTTTCTTGTTCTATCAAAACTCAGCGTTATAATACCGCTCAGAGGGATCATTTGATTCAGTACATTCAAATTTTACTGAAGGGAAATTTTGTGTAAAAGATGGGAAGGACTTATAAAACACAAGATTAGACACTATACACAATATAGTTACTCTTCAAATATTAAAAAGTCACTTAAATAATCCGCAATTCCAGCCAAACATCAACAAATAATGAAAATTTCCTTTCAACGGAAATCGATAACGGTTACCGTGGGGCTCATTAGATCACGGTAGACATACCGATCCTCATCGACTCGAATTCGCGATATCGGTCGGTGAAAAGGTATACAGAATGCCGCACATGCGAATTACCGACGGCTGTCGATAACTGAGTCTTACCGATACCGATTTCTCTCCGAAATGAGTTACAGAATAGCGCTCCTGGCTTAAGGCCAATTCTCACTTTCGTGTAAGCCACGTGCTCGGCACAGGCAAGGCACCGAATCGGCAAAATATCTTTTTCATTGATCATATGGATTTTGTGTGGTTAATTCACATTATGCCGGCAACGTCTCGGCAAGCGACGGCCTTTGCCCGCGGGGTTCTTCTCAAACAATATTTGCCGAGCATGTTCCGTGCAGGTTCAGACAAGTGTGAATACTTTACCGGCTTGGTAGTATTTGCGTTCCTAGGATTTTAGAAGTTTAGTGGTCAGCATGTCGTCTCGTCAGAAGGACATTTTTTCATTGGAAGAAGATGAAATCGTGATCGAATATGTTAGAGAAAATGAAGCTATTTATGATTTCTCTAATAAAAGATACGATGACAGTATGTATAAAAACACATTATGGAACACTCTTTCTTGAATTGTTCATTTCAAGTTCTTCTTCATCTAACATCAGAGCAATTTTTATT
>CAJUYI010000037.1:367299-389781 GCA_910591695.1 Galerucella pusilla
CATGTACCTTATACATTGTTTTTTCTGTAGCCAGCTCTCCGTCTAAATGGTCTCCGTCTTCAAAAATATAGAAAATTGTGGTCACAATTTTTACCGAAAGTTTCGCAAGAATTTTTATATTTTTCTTTAGTTATTTTACATTTTTTTTTCTGTCGTATCGTGCAATGTGATAAATATTAAATTCGTAAACACCTTCCTTGTTGACAAATTTTTTATTTTTTTAAAAATATCTCTATTTACCTACTAATATTTTGTTATATTAAAGGATTAACCAAAGTGAAAGCACAGTGTATAACCAACATATCAAGCGTCTTGACGCGTTCGAATTTATAGTCAAGTGGCGTCTAAAAATTGATTCAAACAGAAGATAAAAATGTTTGTGATTAACTGAAGATTGATAACAAAAGATAGATAATAATTATAATAATAAATATGATAATTTTTATCAGTAGATCAACATGCAAATCAGCCGAATGAGTTCGATGTCCTTATCTAGTGTCTCTTGAAAATATACTTTTTCTGCAAATCGCTAGGAAAATTTTATATTTTATATTCAATTTCTTTCAAGATTTTCTATTCACTTGCTTTTTTGCTTCAAGATGCCCCAACAGTGAATAATTCAGATACGATCTCGCGTAGGTGAGTTCAAGCACCGGGAGTTAAAATATGCCGTAAAGCTCGTTTGAGCAACTAAGTCTAGTCTTGAGATTAAGGATGAGGCTGCCGCAACTTAATATCACAGTTGCTGGGGTAGTTTTGACTGGCAGAGGTTGTTTCGAGATGTTCCATGTTGTATGTATGTATGTATGTATGTATTTTGGGGTGACATTCACTGAGACCTAAAAGATCTATTGTGCCCCCTTATTACTTCTACTCAGTTTCTGAAAAGAGTCTCAGAAGCTAGTAGTTCCTTTAGTCCCATTTCCCGGGGGAATTTTAGGATGTCTGCAGGCTTCAACTTAGGCAAATGTTCCTCTTCTATCCAGTAATCTCCTAGGTGCTGTGCTCTAGTATTCTGAAGTGCTGTGCAGTTGGAAAGTATGTGGCTGGAGGTTTCTTCTTCCATTCCAAAAAATCTGCATTCTTCTTCATACACTATTTTGAGCTTTTTCAGGTGCCCATTTAGGCAACAATGTCCCGTTAGGATCCTTGTTAAAACTCTTAGCGCAGTTTTAGTTTGACTCATGCATTCTTTTGATCTCAACAGGTTGTAGTCACCCAGAAGAGTATTCGATTGTATAAACCCTACTAGATCCTTCCAATGGTCAGATCTTCTCTTTTTCTCGGCTTTACTTATTTCTTCCAATATTACATTGGGGCTGATTCCGCAACAGGGTTCAGGCCCCCAAAAAGGTATTTCAGTCCCCCTCTTTGCTAGTTCATCTGCTATTTCATTTCCTTCTATTCCAGTGTGTGCTGGAATCCATAGTAAGGTGACTATATTGTTCTGGCCTAGTTCATTGAGTTTGTCTAGGCATTCCCACACCATTTTGGAACTGATTACACAAGAGCTCAGTGCCTTAATGGCTGCTTGGCTTTCGGCCATTGTTTCATGTTAGGGCAACAAATTATGCCGTCAAGCCCCCCTAGTTAACTATTTCCGCCTTCGAGATTTCGCAAAGCGGCACCTGCAGCTTAAGATCACAATGTGGACGAGCAGGCGTTGTTTTAAAAATTTTCATACTGAGGCACCTTCAAGCAGCAAATTGGCAACAAAATATGCCGAGGAGCTCATTAGAGCAACTAATTCTAGTCTGGCTGCCCTACCTTAATACCGCAGGAATAAGGGAAGGTTTTGGCGGATAGGATATGATTTTTTAATTATACCGTTGTAAAGCAACATACTTTATAAGGCGTTAGAATAGTATAATATATTTCAGAGTAATTTTTGGCATAATTCTTAGATGTGTAATTGAGAAAATATTTTTCTGTAGCTAGTTTAAATTTTTTTCTGCAGTATCGTGCAATGTGATAAATATTTTAAAATAAGTAAATACCTTTCATGTTCACAAATTTTGTGTTCTGACAATCAAAAATATCTATATTCATCTAATAGAATATTTTTGTCAGCAACAAACAATTTACTTTAATGTATAGGTATTTAGGAAAATTTAGATCAATTTGGTACTTACTGAGTTTAACGGAAAATTCTCCTTACCTGCAATCAAAAATAATAAATTAGTAAAGCAATATACGATGTAGGACATTTGAAAACATTTAGTACTGTAACTACAATCATTGTCTAATATAAAGAAATAGTCTGTCAACCTCATGAGTATAACAGAGATTCTAAAAAAAGAGATGCATATATATTGAGAGGTGGCGACCTAAGTTAAATTACGGTGAAACTTGGAAACTTTAAAATACTTGCTACTGACCAATAGGTGGCTCCATGATCAGCTTAAAATATTAATAGCCCCTAACTAACAGCATTCATTTCTAAACGTCAAGGGTACCTACCTAAGCAAACAATACAATAGGTAGGTTTTCCGATTTAAAAATAAGCCTTTAGTAAAGTACCTATATTTTTTCACAATATTTCTTCGATTACTAATAGGATTTATAATGAATGTAACAGATCCGTAGTTGGTAAAATTTACATACTACACACACAAATTTAATTTATTTTGTGAAAAAAATCACTGAATTGAAAAAAGAATTTATTTACTGACATAAAATGTTGTAACATACAGGGTATGTCGTATACGCTTTAGTTCATTTCATCTAATTCTAATTGGCAGATGTTATCAAAAGATGTTTCATAAAAAATAGGTATAGGTACGATACTGTGTTATTGTTAACGGATTAACGTCTACCTGCTGTTTGTTTTTCTTTTGAATCAATCATATTGGTGTTTAGTTAAAACGAAATATGTATCTTGGAATGGAGTTTAAATAGTTAATCGTTTTTTATATTCCGTTCGCTACCTATATCTCTACTGAAATTATTTTCAACTAATGATATTTGAATACGTGAGTTTTCATAAAAAGCAGGTAGTTAAAAGAAACTTTTATTGCTGGACAATAGGATGAATGAACACATTTATAGATAATCTTCTATCACCGAGATGAATTCCTAATAGAATCGTGTATAACAATCGGGTTTTGGGTGAAAGAATTGTTATGAATTTTGTAAAAAAAAAAACATTTTTTGACATTCTTTATGCTACAATGCTACAATGCACAGTGGCGTTAAGACAAAAATCTGATACTTTTCACTAAATTACTTTCTGGACTCAAAGCACCTAAATATAGGCAGCACTTTATACATATTATTAAATTTTAATTAAAAATATGAGTCAAAAGTATTTATTTCTTGGTACTTAAATAATTAGGAAAATAATGAAATCAAAATCAAACACAACATCTGTGGAATCAAGTGAAATAAATGAATAAACTTATATATTGTTTATGTTGGCATAGGATACTTGATCTGTTTACTTTTCTAGTTTATTCATTGTTTGAATGCATATACAGGTCAATATAGAAGCATAAAAAGTTAATCACTCATTACTTTCAAATCTATTTTCAGTAACTATACGTCACTCACCATTCGACTTTTTAATAATAACTATTTATTTAATTCGTGTTAATAAACATCGCATTTTTAGAGTAAAAAGATAACCCTATTATCAAGACTCCGCTGTACGTCAGTCTGTCTGTCCGATTGTTCGTCTGTCACCAGGCTGTATCTTATGAACCTTATTGAGAGAGTGTTATAATTTCCACAAATGATGTACTGCAATAACAACAATTACTGAAATCAATATATAGTTATTTACATTACAACCTGGGGGGTCTATTCACTAACAGTGAGAGCTCCTACGAGAGTACACACTTATAAAGTGCGCATGCGAGCTCTCTCGAAATTTCAAATTATGATATAGCCCGCATGCGCACTTTAAAAGTGTGTACACTCGTAGGAGCTCTCACTGTTAATGGATAGACCCCCTGCGAAAGCTTACTTTTAGGTGCGAGGTGTATTTATTTTAATATTTTGAATACCTCCGAGCACCTAAAAGGGCTTTTGCAGCGTGTGATGTATTAAACTTTTCATTCTTCCCCCGATTTTATTTTTAAAACACACAATTTAAAGATGCAAACAATTATCTGTAGACTACAATAAAATGGTTAGAAGGCTTTGGCTTTGGTAACATTCGTGTCAACAAAAACTTGAAATTACAAACATGTTGCGCAAATTGACAGGCAAGAAATCATGCCCAAAAAATCGAAATCTATTCAGGAAAGCCGAAATTCAAAAATAGAATTTGATGATAATGTTGCGCAAATCGACAAGCAAGTCAAAATTTCCAGTAACGTTGCTTTCAAACAAGATTTCAATCAACATTTTCCGTTAAATCTTTCAGGAATATACAACAATTGTAATTTTACATTTGATTTCCAATCTAAATGAATATTTGACAAGTAATTTGACATTTTATTTGTTCGTTGTCCAGGGCACGAAAGTTTTTCATACTTGGCAACCGATTTTATTTGTTCGTTGTCCAGGGCATGAGAGTTTTTATACTTAGCATGTTTTAAACGTCAAAAAATGACAAGGTTCGCGCATTGACAACAATATGCGAAGTGACCCTTGTTTTCATTTTCCTTCGTTACCATGACACCGTGCGCGAAGTAGTGCGCGAAATACTTACTTCGCACATTGCATGTAAACTATATGGAATTTTTATATTTTAACCTTTATGTTCTTCAATCAAGCAAAAATCCAAGAGATCATTTATTTATTAATGTATAACAATAATTAAGGCTTTCAAATTGTGAGAAAATTTAACACTACCTTATTTTATTTACAATGTTAACATTAATGGTGCAGCCAGTGCACGAACCAATATTTATTCCTAAACCAGATAACTCAGATTCAGCTCGTGATATCATAGTTTTCGGAGTTGGAAGACTTTCTATTTTTGATTTGCAAGCAACTGCCGTAGAGGTGACAGCACTTGATCCTGAAATTTCACAGTCTAAAATTCTATTTGATATTTGAATTTTATTGTTGATAGAATCTTCCACGTATCCTTCGGCCACAGTCGAAGATTTTCATCCTCCATGTCGCTTCAAAACACATATATCGGCCCCCGTATTAGCTAGGAGTGTGGCTGATGTTCTCCGAAAACAATGGCCCGTGTAGGCATCAGGATTTGGTAATTTTAGGTGTTTTGCTATTAAGCTAGGCATCTTTCCAAAACTTGGTTTAAACATCTCTTATTTTGATATTTCAAAAACAATCGGCGATGAAATTTGGAGGGTGAAAATGAACTATTTTAAGCTTCTTCACTAGTGGTAACTAGTGGTAACAGGCATCGGTGTTGTCACTAGGGAACTGAAACCAATAATATTAAAAGGGACCTCGTTTGAAAGGTATTTAAAATACTATTCAATAATACTTATTTTTTGATGTACGATGTTTCTATTGGTTGAAATAAATAAACAGTGTTTGGATTGGATACATTTAATACTATAGGTTTCAGTTGCCTTGTGACGTCACCGATGCCTATTACGTCACCTGTTACCACTAATAGAGAAGGTTTTAATAGAATAGTTCATTTTCACCCTTCAAATTTCATCACCTTACTAATCAGTATATCAGTTACAATGTGTTTATTACCGGTGTACCAAATTATAAGATTACAATAAATAAGAGATAAGATTGTAAATTACGATGCGGATGTCCTTTTGAATTAATCATACAATATTATTTTTAAAATAGGTTTATATATAAGAATAAAAAGGATACAGGATGTTTTTATATTCGACAAATAACGCTCTACTCCAGATGGGTGTTCCGTACCAGGAACATTAACTCTTGAAGGGATTAATGAACGATATACAGGAAGCTCTAAAACTTTGAAACTAAGAATAAAAATTTGTCATTTAGAAACATAAACTGCGTTATACGGAGGTTGTCTTCTATACATTGCATATAGAACTAGAAACAAATAGTATATAACTTTTGAAGACTACTGAAATTCGCTATAACATATTGGATAACAATATTATCCAATTAGAAGACGTTATGTTTTATGTTGAGTGCACTTTTTCACTATACGGTCATGCTAACTGGTAAAACAGCCGCTACTACTACTACTACTAAATGTGCAGGCGAGCCTTGTCCTGGACAACTCAAGCCAAGGTTCCGGCACTGAGGCCACTGGCGGTCCCATTGTGCCATTCCTGCTACCTAGACATCCATGAAGCCGAGCCCTTCAATAAAGGCCACAACCTTTTTCAATGGATGTCTGCTTGTGTCTCCAGGGGCCATAACAGGGACTCCGAAGATTCGCCTGCGTAGTATAGCCCAGTGTGGACACTCTAAGAGAACATGGACTGACGTTTCGTCAGTCATGCCGCAACCCCTACATATGGAACTTTCCTCTACTCCTAAGTTGTGGAGGTGTTTCCTCATACAGCAGTGCCCTGTTAGAAGTCCTGCTATCTTCCTTAGCCTACTCCTTGGTAGTTTAGTAGCTGCCCTGGCGTGTCCATCAGTCCATCCCTTCAGTAGAAGTTTGGATTGTCTAGGACCCTGCAAAGCATTCCAATGAGCGAGGTGCTGATTCCTCAGCCGCTTCTTCGACTCCTTGCGTATTTTTTGTTTTGTTAGGCCCAGGGTCAGGCCCGGGCCGCAGAAAGGAGCTGCCGCCCCTTCCGCAGCCAGTGCATCCGCCATCTCCTTGCCTTCAAAACCAGAGTGGGCTGGAATCCATTCTAGCCGCACCACGTTCCGCCTTGCAAGATTAGCAAGTCGTTCTCGACATTCGTTAGCAAGTCCTGAGTTGCTGGTATACCCACTCAGGGCTTTAATTGCTGCCTGACTGTCGGAGTATATGGTTATGCGTCGATCCACATAACCTCTGTCTAGGTTTATCTGCGCACATTCCAAGTAGGCATATATCTCGGCCTGATATGCAATTACACCATCACCCAAAGGTACACAAACTTGTGTTCTTGGGTTCCTGGAGTAAATTCCAGCCCCTACTCTATCACCGGAGCATGAGCCATCTGTGTATCAGACGGTCCCATTAGGCTGTGTATTCCTCTCTTTTTCCCAGGACTCTCTATCCCGGATCATGGCCGCGAACTAGTACTTACGCAGGCATTCATCAGCCGCTCGAGCCAGAACTGGAATATCTTCCAGGAGCCGGAGCTTCTTGACGTGCTTGCACTCTTTCCCTCTTCGCACGTATCCCAAGACCAAGGATCATTTAAATCGCAACAGTTGGTGTAGTCCTCATGCAGCCAGTTGCCACCAAACTGACCACCCTTCGAAGGCGTGCCAGTTGCGATCTAGCCGTGACCAAGGTTACCCTCGGCCACCAGACCAGAGCCGCATATGTGAGCATAGGCAGCATAATCACTCTATAGAACCATATGATCGTTTCGGGGGTCAGTCCCCACCTCGGACCAATGGCTCTCCTACAGGCCCAATACCTGTTTGTACCTTGCTTAGGCGACTATCAAGATGAGCCTTCCATGTCAGTGATTTACCAAGGATCACTCCTAGATACTTCACCTGTTCAACCACAGGCAGTGGTACTCCATCAAGATTTAGACCCTCAGGTCTTATACCTCTCTTTTTGGTGAAAGCAACTATCTCAGCCTTAGCAGGATTTACTGCAAGTCCGTGTTCGTTACACCACCCATGTACCCTATTCAGAGCCCTTTGCATGAGGTCCATGAGAACGGTAATGTGCCTTCCAACAACAAGGACAACGATATCATCGGCATACCCAATCGTTAGAAAGCCCTTACCGTTTAAAAGGGTTATTAGCTCGTCAATGACTAGGTTCCACAATGTGGGCGAGAGAACACTCCCTTGCGGACATCCTCTAGGGACGATTACTTTTGCCACATGGTATTTCCAACAGCCGCTACTGGTCAACGGAAAATCCTCACTGGATGAGAGAACACACAAAATAACCTCAAAAGGTTAAGGGATTGTTGGAAACCATATCATTGGTCTCTTTTTCATTGAGGACAATTTGAACGGCGAGCATTACTTGAAACTACTTCACAATGATGTTATTCCAAGTTTGGCAAATTTATATCCTGATCCCGGAAACCCTCAAGTTCCAATGAATACGATATGGTTTCAGCAGAATGGAGCACAACTACATTACCAACACAATATTCTGCAGTACCTCGATGCAAGATTCCCTGACGATCGATAGAATGGCCTCATCATTAGATTTCTTTTTATGGGGTCATGTTAAGAACATTCTGTACAAAACTTAACCTTGAATTTACTTTGTGGACTCTTCCTTTGCAGAATCTACTCATTTTAATTTTTTAATTTAAACGAACTGTTTCTAAAGAATTCCACTTTAATGAGGAATTATTTTGAAATAATTATCAAAATTATTTATAATTTTCATATATATTTTTCCAAGAATAGAATTCAAAAAAGTAAAACTAAACCCTTTGATTAAAATGAATTAAAA
This sequence comes from Galerucella pusilla, assembly GCA_910591695.1. Lineage (NCBI taxonomy): Eukaryota > Metazoa > Arthropoda > Insecta > Coleoptera > Chrysomelidae > Galerucella > Galerucella pusilla. The sequence continues at coordinate 375,758 of CAJUYI010000037.1, forward strand.
GAACGAATAACGCTTGTGATTTGGTCGATCACGCCTGATATGTTAAATAATGTTAGAATACAGTTTTGTTTAAGTTTAGGCAACGGTTTTATACAGGATGTTGACGTTCGCGGTCAACATTTTGAACATCTACTTCATTGACCTTCATAGCTCTGTTCTTTTTAGTGTTTCATATCTTGTTACGTTTTGCAATTCATTTCAGTTTTTGATTGTATTGTAGCGAATTTCGATAACCACGTGATTTTATTTTAAGGTATTTTAATTGTTGCAATACACTTGATAACGATAAAATTTTTGGGTAGAGAATGGAGAGACCTTTCAAACGATATACAATATGTCTCAGTAAGTTGGAACCATATGGGAAACTTTTTTATTATTAATTTTAGGAAAAAAAAGTTCTGCGTTCTAAAATCTAAAATACAATCAACATATATCAATTTTTTTCAGTCGTGTACGAGGTATGTCAAAAAATATTAATTTTACTCATGAGCAAAGTACCTTTAAATTTGACAATACCGAAAAATGTTATTAAAAAAAGTTTATCAGTACCAAAAACTATGTTCAAATATGCAATTACATATTTTTATTGGGATGCCTATGATTAAAAATAATTGCGGCTTCTCTATGGGTTTTATAATTTTCTCCCACAATCAAAACGGTTTCTATTTTTTCTTCACTACTTAACAGAGCGTTTGCCGTCAGTGCTTCCTAGATTAAAAATCGTTATGTACGCAAATTGCTAATATACAGAATTATCATTGCTAATACAGAGCAGTGTTGGTTAGGCTAATGGAACCGCAAGGATCCGCAGTCAATATCACAACCTCACACGCAGTACAGAGAAGTGAGTAAAAATAACAGAAATTATTTTTTCATGGCAGATGGATAATATTAGATATCTGACAATAGCTTTCAATTATAATGAACTTTTTATAATAACAATTGTCAATATTCTGAAAAATAAAGGTACTTTACTCTTGAGTAAAATTAATATTTTTTGACATACCTCGTACACGACTGAAAAAAATTGATATCTGTTGATTGTATTTTAGATTTTAGAACATGCAGAACTTTTTATGAAGAATACATTTTTTTCCTAAAATTAATAATAAAAAAGTTTCCCATATGGTTCCAACTTACTGAGACATATTGTATAACAAACGTATAATTCCCACTTAAAAAATTGGTGGCTATACTTGTCATTAAAAAGGGGTTTAAGGAAGCGTCCCAAATTTCACATTGAAAAATGTCAATTTGAAATTTTAATTTGACGTGCTTCGGGATTCTTTATAAATTTAATATAGGTAGTAACCGAAATCTTAAATTTATTCCGTTTGACTTTCACACACTGTATATTCATTAAAAAAATAATGAATAACAATCTTCAAAGTTTTTTTATTGTAGGAAGGAATGATGAAAGATGTTCGACGATCGGTATATTATGGTATGATTATCATTATGTCACTTAAACAATAGGTTGTTATTTTTCATTTACTTGAGTGATTCGAAATTTCTGATTAAAAACCGATGAGAATTCGATTTATTATTTTGCCGTCAAGATTTGATGCCCCGAAAAATGTAGAAGGTGCAGAAAGTATTCTCATATCACTAGAGGTTATTAATAGTATATTAAGTACCAAGTGTCAAAAACGTTTCTTTAGTCACGAGTTTTCTGAGGCACGAGTGGAGCGAAGCACAACGTCGAGTGCCTTATGAAACGAGTGACTAGAGATTTTTTGACACTAGGTGCTTAAGGTGATATCAGACGGTTCACTCTAGTGAATATTCACGCAAGTGAATGCTTCATTATTCTTTCATTCCATGTTTACACGACTTGGTGTGAATGACAAAGAAAAGAACATTCATCTGTTCTTCTTCAAAATATGTCGTCGGGTGATGTAGTGCGTCTCGGAATCAGTTTAATCCGAGTGAACGTTCTCTTTGTGTGCAGACGGTTCATTTTTCGTTCATTCTGACGGAGTGAATGATACCGAATGCTAAAATCCAAAATCGTTGGATCGGTTCATTAATGAATTCATTCAGCACTCTTGTTGCATTTTGAGTTCAGATGTATTATTTCGAGTGAAAGATGCCGAGTGAAAGACAAAAATGAACGAAAAGTGAACCGTCTGATATCACCTTTACAGCGGACAGATCGAGACGTGAACTGCATAGAATAATACTTTATATACTGTGAACTGTGGGAGAAATTCGAGATGCGCGAAGCCACAGTCAGTGTTAAACAGAGAAAGTATTCGGAAAACAGAAAGGCAAACATACGATGATGCGGACTAAGGGGTAAATGAAGAGATTTACTTATTGGAACTAATTTGTGATTAATTTTGTATTCTAAGATTTTTATTCATTTGTCTAAAATTTGCAATACTATTAAATTATTTGTAGGATTCTTCCACTTTTTAGTTGTTTTTTGGAGATGTAAAGGATGCTTTGGAACCAGCATCTATTTCCTTTTTTTCATTCACAATTCTTCGAATACTTTATTCAGACACACCCGTTGCAGCAATAACTCGTTCATACAACTTATCGAGAGACATTTTTAGCACTCCTGTAGATTTTTCTTCCTCCATATATTTAAATACATTAGCGACGACTTCACGAGTTTGACTGTTCAAACTGTGTTTATTTAGTTTACTTTTAAACTCCATCACTCACTTAACTAACTCAATCCGGCACTGTACAAAGATGTTTATCGCTCGAAACAACATTAAAGAATGATTTCTAAGGTCTAACACGATCGAATTTCGTGCGCATTTCGTGGGCGGTGCTTCTGACCGTTCACGTCTCGATCTGTCCACTGTACTATACTTTTTCTTCGCTCACAGAGACAAAATAGTATATTCTTCAACGAGTGCAGAATGATGGCTATTATTCACGCGGATGAAGTTTCCAAAACGAGCGAGCGCAGCGAGTGAGTTTATATACGTAATATACGTTACGTATTTATATACGTAACTCATATTTTCAATAGGAAGCCTTACATTTATAAATGAAATTAATTCCGGGAGGCGTACATATTCACTATCGCTACTGTTGTCCATTTTTTTCTCTTATAATACGTAAAATTATTATTTTATAATTATTTTGACGTTTCAAACGACGCGCTGTCAGAAGCGATTTGCGTCCTTAGGTATTTGACGTTTTAAAGAGACGATTTGATTTATTCATTTTAATTCTTTTTAGCGTGAATTCGGAAAATAATAGAATGTGATTGGCTAACGAGAGTGAATTCTTTTTATTATTCACTGGTGTGAAGAATTTATATCATTATGCAGCTAAATATGTGAAAATAATTTGTGCGTTATTATTTAGTCGTGGAGAAACATACTTATACTATTTATTATTTCAATTATATTCACAATATGACAGACAATGACTGATGTATCATTAAAAAACCAAATGACAGAACTACAAAATCAGTTGTAGTGAAGTATTAAATATGAATTACAGAAGATACACTTGATTTGACGTTTAAGAAACAAAAGATAAATGAAATGTGACTTTTCGCACTTAAAACACTAGTGTTTCAAGTGACGTTTTGCGAATGTCAAACCCGTATTTTAAATGCGGTTTAAGTAGCGGAAGTAGGAAAAATGGTTTTAAAATTTTTTTAATGAGGTAGGACTTGGTTGAATCCTTTATGTAACAGCACTGGTTTGTCCGAACCTTAGAGAAGTTGTTGATTGCATATTTGGGTCACCAGGAAATCGCCCCTTTCCCAATGTTCAATACATTTTCAACAAATCTAAGATTGCACATCGATAGTTATTTTATATCAGATGCGCGATATGATAAATTCAAAAATTTGGCTTATTTTGCTTAGTTTTAATTTAGTTCCCGTTAGAACAGGTAAATAAAAATTCACTACTTTTTATCCATCAGTTTAAATTTAACCAAATTAAACATTTTTAGAGTTTTCTCGAAAGAATTGATTTGAATTTTCTGAAAAATGTAGGATAGTTTAAACTATGATAATTGTTTTTGCAGAGGTGACATACTAATTAAAAGAAAATTTCAACAGAATCAAGGTCAAATCTTGTCCTACTACGATTCTAAATGAATAAAAGATTAGAAAAATGACATAAAAGATAGGGAATAACATTCAGGTATGATTTATTCACGATAAACAGACGATAAACAAACTCTTGTCATGTTGCCAAAAAGTAGTTTTTTCTATTTAGGTACTTTCAGAAAACTGGAAATGTCAATCTGGTAGTTCATCTTTTTTATTGGTTTGTGCCTCGTATTGCATGCTCTTTGTATTTACTGTTTAACTGCTTGGGCATTTTAAAGCCTTCATCAACACAATTTTTAAAAAAATTTACTATTTTTCACTAGTGCATAATGGTTTTACTTTACGCACCAGTGCAAAAAACTTACGTACTTTACGCACGGTTGTAGACAAAATATATTTTGTAACAAAGAAAAAAGTTTTAGACTATGAGCCCATGGGGGAAAAAGTGTCGCGATTTGAAACAGCAGCAAACCCATTCAGAACGATAGCTTATCATGCCACCATCGGTTCCAGCACTATGGCGTACATTTTCTCTTGTGCAGAAAAGCGCAGTGGAAAACTGAACATTTTATTTTTCGTCCCCTGACACCGTGATATAAAACTGTACGCCGTTTGTTACATTTGATAGTAGAATCATAGGAGATCGGTCCAGACTCTATGACGTTCAAAAATAATCGCTCGGAAAAGCTGGGAAAATTTTCAAAAAATCTCATTTTCCACCTTCTAAAAAGTTGATTTGGAACTGTACGGCATTTGTTTCTGTAGATAATAGGTTTGTTCCAACTAAGCGATCGTTACGATCATGCGCATAACAAAATTTCTGTTCCAACAAGTTCCGACAATTCCACGGACTGATAAAAATGCGTTCCAATAAAAGCTGGGTGCCGATTCTCGGGCCATGGAACAGCGCTCCCCGAGAGAAGAGGTCTTTTGTCCTTGTCACTGAAATGACAGAGTAACCAAGCGAAATAATGACAAAAAATTTGTTCTCTTGGGGAGCGCTGTTCCCTGGACTGAGAATCAACACCCTGGACACGTTCATGAACGTGTCGGCGAACAATCATTTTCATCAGAGATCTGGATGTAGAGCCGTTCGTCCAAACTGTCAGTTGATATTTTAGGGCGAGTTGTATCAAACAGTATCAAACACCTAATGATGAATGATGTGTAGACTGATGTAATTGTTGATAATAAATACATCAATCAGCCACAGTCTTAACATCAGTTATCATTAAGCCGAGTTAAAGTGTTTGATACAACTCGCCCTAAAGGTTAGGTAATGATAAATAAACATAAATCATACATAAATAAAACGTGAACTTATAGGGTTGAAATAAAGTTCCTGAAATTGGTAACAGTTTAAAAATGAATAGTAGAATCGTTCCAACAATGCATAGGGTATGATGTTCATGGATTAATTCACGTACAGGTTCTCGAACGTTTGATTCGTACATAAATAAGTTCACGAACGTTCACGTACTAATCAGAAGGTGGTTGTTGGAACAAACATATACATAAAGATTTGACAGTAGTGCCGTACAAAAAAAGGTGTGTGAAAAGCCGTGGGGAATTGTTTATTTTCCTACTCAAAAAAGGTCATCTGAAACTGTACTGCATCTACCTAGAGCAGTGGGTTCCTTTTAGAATCAAATTATAATAAAAAATAATGTACAAAAACAATAGTGTGGAAAGTACGGAAAAAACATATTTCCAAAAATTTATCTACGTTTTCAACAATTTTCCTAGATTTTCCTTACGATTATTTTTTAACGGCATAGAGTCACGACCGATCTCCTATGGTTCTAATATCAAATATAACAAACAGCGTACAGTTTCATATCACATTTTTAGAGGGTGAAAAATGCTGCTGCAGCTGTTTCAAATCGCGACACTTTTTCCCCATGGGCTCATAGTCTATTTCCTTTTCAGATAATTTTCAACATGAGTGGGGTATCATTGCAAGATAGTTGCCCTGGAAATTTACAAAATACACCATTATCCCTATTTTTGCTGTTATTAGAATCCTTGATAGCAGCAAAATGCCCTTTAGGATCGGATGAAGAATATCCAAAAAATTATGGACCCAAATTACACAATAATGAAGAGTTTGATTTTATCGTAATAGGCTCTGGTTCTGGTGGATCTATGGTAGCAAATAAGCTAAGCGAGAATAAAAATTGGCGAGTTTTAGTTCTTGAAGCGGGTGGAATTCCTTCCGCGTTAAGTGACGTAAGTATTCTTTAGATGTACAAATCTAAAAACTGGTATAATAATATCATTTTCTGTCCAAAATCTCACTTGTAAAACTCCGAGCGGTCATTAAAGCGGTGAGAACTTGTAAAATGGCATGCACAATAACATCATCACCCCAGTGTGGGTAGCAGGACAACTGATATGGCTGTAGCAGATGAAGTAGAAAAAAGAGAGAGACTAAACTCTTTTGAAAACCCAAACCCTTTTAAGAGTTTTAAGGTATCAGCATCAATAGGTTTGTTCCATCTGGCATATACGAACCGTTCTGGAATCGTTTCAAGTACTGATACTGCGCAAACTCGAGTTTGGGATAGGCTCATCATCAACTTTATCACCCCCTCCACAAGGAATGAGTGTTTGACAAAGATTTTACTTTTTCACCATAAACTGTCAACACATCAACAACTGACAGAATAGAAAACAATCCACATTATTTACCGATTTAAAACAATCCACATTATTTACCGATTTAAAACAATCCACATTATTTACCGATTTTGTCTAATTATTGCCGTTTTTAGGCAATTTTTAGGTATTTATGATAAAATTCATGGGCGTAGCAGGTTTTGTTTAATATACAAATACATCTAATAATTAGTTAGTTTAGATTTTTGATAAATCCATATTTAGCTAATTTAAAAAAGTACCAATATAACCCTGTAGGTACATTTAAATTTATGTTCACATAACGCACAACTCAATTCAAAAGTTAACGTGTCACGGCATTTTTTATAATTTTCTAAAATAATGACATAAATAATTTTATTCCATAAGTGGTTTCCACACATAAATATTTTCAGTTTCTCTAAATTTTTGATAATAAATTGTCAGGTTGGTGTTGTTGCTTATGTATGACGCAATAAAAACCGGTCAATGCTGTCCATAATTTCATGCGAAAAGTATCTCAATTAGATTAATAAAAATCCAAGAATAAATTCTGCTTGGAGGTGAGAAAATCTTATATACTTCACGGGATGTAAGTTTCATTTCATTATTTTCGAACTTTATTGCCATCCATCGCTATCGCTATCGTTCTCTCACTATTTACATCCCTTATAGTATGAATAAATATATGATGTTTCAGATACCTGCGCTGTTTCTTGACCTACAAAATACCAATGAAGATTGGCAATACAGGACAGAAGTAACGAAAGGTCCTAAAGGATCCTGTTTGGGCTTTAAACATAAACAGTGCTCTTGGGCCAGAGGTAAAGTTTTAGGCGGTTGTAGTACTATAAATGCCATGATATATACTAAAGGAAATAAACGAGATTATGATGGATGGGCCAGCCTTGGTAATACCGGTTGGGATTGGGAAAGTATAAAAGAATACTTTACTTCAATAGAAAATGTTCAGCCGCCAGCAAATGACACCACACCATTAGGAACGAGTGGATTACTACCTTTGTCCAAAATCTCAAACAGTAAGTAGAGGTTATTTATTTGTTAATTATTATTGTTATTATTATTCGGACCACGCAAGTACCAATCAATGTTTTTTAATTCATCTGTGTCTACAGTTTCATTCGTGAGTCCAGGTATATTAAGACTAATACTCCTTTCAAAAATGTTATGTATAAATGTTTTTCTGTCTAAAACTTCTACTATCCATTTAATTGCTTTACTATTATTTTCATGAATAGTCATTTAAGTAACAAGTCCTGAAAGTGATCCTATTCACAGTCGTTTGGGAATATTATATGCTTCTTCGTCAGTATACTCCCCAAAAATTTAACAAATTCACTCTTTCCCGAGCTCTTTCCACACTAAAAAGTGTGCGAAAAGTGACTCTTTCCACACTAAAAAGAGTGCGGAGAAGTCCACAGAACAAAGATAAAATATCTTCAAACAAAAATATGTTATGTCATTTTATACCTATGTTTATTAACTTGACATTGACATAAATGACAGTTCATACATCATTGATCGGTAGCGTATCGACTATACCACAGTCATGATGAATCCTTCACGTTTTATTAACTTTTAAAACATTTATATATTACGATAACACAAAAAAATAATTGCTTTTTGTTACCAGATTATTTCTATTATTTTCAGATGTCCCCATTAAAAGCGCGATAATCGAAGGTTTCGCGAAATTAGGAGTGCCTAAATTGGAAGAGCAGAATCCAGAGAATCCAATTGGAAGTAACGACAATCCTATATGTGTCCAAAACGGAGTGCGTGCCAACACTGCCAAAGCTATTTTAGGAGCCGCAAAAAATAGAAAAGGATTACTCGTTGCCAGTCAAGTACTAGTTCAAAAAATATTAATTGATCCTAAGAAGAAGACAGCTTTTGGAGTTATCGTGAAAGTTGGAAGGAAAACTTTGATTTTAAAATCCAAAAAAGAAGTGATATTATCCGCCGGATCTATAAACTCTCCGCAATTATTGATGTTATCAGGAATTGGTCCTAAAATGCATTTAAAAAGTCTTAATATACCCTTGATAAAAGATTTGCCAGTTGGAGAAAACTTACAGGATCACATAATATTTACAGGTTTTGACGTTAAATTTGATTCGAATGCCATATTACCAACCAATCTACTGGACAATATTTACAACTATTTCCAGCACAGAACAGGACCATTGGGTACAATTGGACTCACAAATTTCCTCAACTATATTAATACTAAAAAAGATTCCAAGTGGCCAAATGCTATTTATCAGTACATACTAATCTCGCCAAATGATACACTTATCAATCATGGAGTCGCTAATGTATTTGGGGTGCCGGATGATTTAAAAAAATTCAGAGAAAATGCTTACAAGTACAATCCAGGCCTAATGGTTTTACCCGTTTTGATTAATCCTATATCAAGAGGGAAAATACTTTTGAAAAGCAGTAAAATTGAAGATAAACCTCTTATTTATTCAGGATATTTCACAGATGAAGCTGACGACGATATACAAATTATGCTTGAATCTATCAGGTGAGGTATTAATCTTATAAATGAAAAGTTCCATCAATACATAGAACGTAACTTAAATGGTAATTAGCGAATAACGAAAAAGAAATATAACAAAAGATTTAGAAGAATAATAGATTTCATACTATTATAACGCCTTACAAATTTTTGAAAAATATTTGCCAAAAAACAGCTACTGTTCACTTAAGAAGTAACAACTATTTCTCGGGCTGTATACAGTGTGAATATGAACTACAAGATTGAACAATTAGAAGGGACAACAGCACCTGTAGACCGGTTCTAGCGCCTTATCAGTACCAGGTAGATATCCTCCGTCCTAAAGCTCTGAGAGCCTAAAACCGGACTTAAGATGACACTGAAATCACAATCAATACATATCCTCAAGTGAAGGAAATGTTAAAGTCGAGACAACAGTCGTCTTAGGAACAGTCATTGTTTTTTGAGGAATATTTCTCAAAAACTATCTAACTATTAAATATATTATCTTCGATAACTATTGGTAACACTGAATACGACAATTCGTGTGACCTGTAGCATTTCCTACTCTTACTACGTTGTGGCACCGGTGGCCGAAGACACAGCAAGGAATCGTCATGATGAGATTAAGCAATATACTAAGACATCTGGACATGACGGGGCCAAGGGACGTACTATTAAACCTACCTGTAATGAAGGAAATGCTAAGCACGAGAACAAATTACACAACCAAACGACATTCCTTTAACATTCCAGCCAGGCGACGATAACAGTGAGAAATGAATGGAGTGACATGTACAACGATGGGATAAAAACTGCAAATGGTACCGAGGTGTGAGTACACTTCCAACCAACAATTGACACCATAGCTAAACAAAGGGGAAGTACACCTCTTGTAATGCATGAGAGAAGACAGCAAGAGAGGGCAAGCAATCAATATCATGTAAGACAGTCAGGTGGCCTTCGAAGTAATCTCATCGAACTGGAACGTTAGCTAAACGGTATAAGGTCAAACTGAGACCTTGATATCTGGGCAATGAAAAAGCTGACGATCTTTGAAGCAGTCGGTAAGAGGGTATAGAGTCTGAACCGGGAAAAATTGTTTGGTCGAAACAATTTTTGGAGTGAAAACTTGTTTAGGTGCATTAAGCACTTTTTGGGTGGTCAAAAATCATTGAGCTCGCGCCATCGTCCCCGAACGCTTCCTATTAGCGTTGATTGATGGGTTGAATCAACGGTATTAGACCGGTAGCCCAGGACACATGTAGGCTCCATCTGGTCAAAATGCGCTATACATATACAGTGTGGAAACCACTTATGGAATAAAATTCTTTATGTCATTATTTTATAAAATTATAAAAAATGCCGAGACACGTCAACTTTTGAATTGAGAAGTGCGTTATGTAAACCTAAATGTAAATGTACACGGTGATTCACGCAAGTATGCCATAGTCGGTGTTGTTTTTTTTAATGAAACACTCTGTATATTTGCATATTTTTGAAATCCTTTTAATGAACCGATTCCAACAAACTAAATAATGTATGGTCAATTATGAATTATACAGGGTGAAATTTTTACTTTTACAGTTATTAAACACATTGAACGAAAATGGGGTAAATATCCATTCCCGTTTGGGGTCGACTAGGTATTAGTCGAGACACTTATAACAAAACGAGAGATCACATCTTGAAATAAAATCCATGTTCATTTTCAACAGTTTATTTTCCACACACAGCGAGTCACTTATAGCTTCACACATAGAGAACATTTACGGTCTGGGTGTATGGTTTCTTATTATTCTTATTCTAGTAATCCAACAATTATGGTAGCGAATAACACAAAATCCACAAAAACACGATATCAACCCACTGAATTAAACTATATTTTTTCCCAATATTAAAAGTACAGAGTGATCGAGAATAAGTAAATGAAAAGAGAAAATCACAAAGTTAACAGCCCACAGAATCAAATTATATCTGATCTGAAATTATTATATTGTGTAAATGATTACCAAATTGACCCTAATAACCTAATTACCAAAAATGACCAATAATGACCGGTGTTTTAGGGGGCGATTCATATTTATATGACGAGTGACGTCAGGGAGTACCGGAGAGAGAAAATTCACTCTCATTGGCTGTTCGCGAAATTTCCGTTTTAACGGTTTTGAATACCTGCATCGATGCTCCGATTTTTTTTTGCTGAAGCGGCACGATGTATGTTTTGAGCAACACGGGCTGGAATTATATTTTTTAGAAGGGTTTGAGCGGATTTACAACGGAATCCGGTCACTCCAGTGGCGGCGTGGTTTGAAATATATAATTTTTTGGGTTTCTCAGTTCAAATTGAACTATGCAATTTGAACACACATACATAAAATACCTGATGTATTTGATTTTAATACATTAAAATAAATGCTCAAAATGTTCTCCACCTAGTTGTTGGCAATAGCACAGTCTCCTATAGAACTCCTCCTTAACTTTGTTTAAAGTTTGAGGTGAAATATTCCGTATTTCTGTAGTTATCCTGTCTTTGAGGTCTACAATGCTAGTTGGTTGTGTTGCATATACTTTGTTCTTGAGATAACCCCGCAGAAAAAAATCTAACGGCGTGAGGTCTGGCGATCTAGCTGTCCACTCAATAGTAGGTACCTCTTCGTCCAATCCATTTATTGGGAAATACTTCATCTAAATAAGTTCTTACCATTAAAGCATGATGGGGTGTTGCCCCGTCTTGCTGGAACCAAACATTTTCATTCGGTAAGCTAGGATCTATTGAGTTGGGATATAAGTTCGCCAACGCAGGAATAACTTCATTTCTAAGCATATTTAAATATTTTTCAGCTGTCAAATTTCCATCTATGAATATAGGACCAATAATATGGTCGCCTATGATACCGGCCCAAACGTTCACCTTTTGAGGGTACTGAGTATGTGTCGCATCCAATTAGGATTCTCTGCTGACCAATATTTACAGTTCTGTCGGTTTACCTCTTCATTCAATGTGAATGTTGATTCATCAGAAAAAATAATGGTACCAAGAGCTATCTCATTTCTGTTCAGCTTATTTATCAATCTTTCGCAGAAATCCATTCTGAGATCTGGATCGTCTCCTGTACAAAAGTTAATTTGTAGGGATGAAGTTTTTCTTTATGAAGACATCTTAGAACAGTTGTATGACTAACATTATTTTCACTGGCAATTTGACGTGTACTTGAAGTTGGATTCTCTTCGATACTTAGCAAAATAACCACTTTCACATCATTTTCAACGAAGTGTGGTTTTCTTTTCAATGGTTTGACATGTCCAAGTTCTGTGAATTAAGCATGAATTTTAGACAAAGTACTTTGTGAAATATTAGGCAATTCGGGATACCTGCCACTTCAACTTGACTTCTGCAGTTATCTCCGTACCCGATCATCATTAAAATCTCAATTCGGTGAGTCTCAGTTAAATATTTCATTGTTATGTCGACAAGGAAAGAGTGTTTAACAAAGATTTCACTTTTTCAGTATAAACTGTCAACACATCAACAACTGACAGAATAGAAAACAATCCACATTATTTACCGATTTAAAACAATCCACATTATTTACCGATTTTGTCTAATTAATTGCGTTTTTAGGCAATTTTTAGGTATTTATGATAAAATTCATGGGCCTATCAGGTTTTGTTTAATATACAAATACGTCTAATAATTAGTTAGTTTAGATTTTTGATAAATCCATATTTAGCTAATATAAAAAAGTACCAATATTTCAAGTGTAATAAATTATTAATTTTAAAATTTCACCCTGTATAATTCATAATTGACCATACATTATTTAGTTTGTTGGAATCGGTTCATTGAGAGGATTTCAAAAATATGCAAATATACAGGGTGTTTCATTAAAAAAAACAACACCGACTATGGCATACTTGCGTGAATCACCTTGTACATTTACGGTTTTAAATGAAACTAACTGTTTCTAAATGACTCCACAATATATTGTGGAGTCATTTAGAAACAGTTAGTCTCATTTAAAACCATATGATGAGTAGATTCCACGAAGTGAGGGTTTATACAGTTAACTCTGTACATTCACATTTATGTTTACATAACGCACAACTCAATTCAAAAGTTGACGTGTCTCGGCATTTTTATAATTTTCTAAAATAATGACATAAAGAATTTGGTGGTTTTTTGGTGGTTTCCACACTGTATAGATATTATGTACATAGAAATTTTTTAAGGGGATGTTTCATTTGGACGAATTTCGTCCGATTATAGGAGTTAGCACCCTTCAAAGGGTGGTCAGTTTGGGGCAACTGGATGCATGAGGACTACACCAACTGTTGCGATGGAGGTGATCCTTGGTCTTCGACCTCTTCACCATGTGCAGGCACGTCAAGAAGCTCCGGCTCCTGGAAGATATTCCAGTTCTGGCTCGAGCGGCTGATGAATGCCTGCGTAAGTACTACTTCGCTACCCCATACAGGGCCATGATACGGGATAGAGAGTCCTGGGAAAAAGAGAGGAATACACAGCTTAATGGGACCGTCTGGTACACAGATGGCTCATGCTCCGGTGATAGAGCAGGGGCTGGAATTTACTCCAGGAACCCAAGATCACAGGTTTGTGTACCATCGGGTGAGGGTGTATCTGCATATCAGGCCGAGATATATGCTATCTTGGAATGTGTGCAGATAAACCTAGACAGAGGTTATGTGGCAGTCAGGCAGCAATTAAAGCCCTGAGTGGGTATACCAGCAACTTAGGACTTGCTAACGAATGTCAGGAACGACTTGCTAATCTTGCAAGGCGGAACGTGGTGCGACTAGAATGGATTC
>CAJUYI010000037.1:390181-485528 GCA_910591695.1 Galerucella pusilla
TAAGAGGAACATTTTCTTTACTATATCAATCAAGTTTTCTGTTAATTAAATCATCCACTATTTTAGGTTTTTCGAGAAAGTGCTGGAAACTGATCCTGTTAAAAAATTCAACCCGCAATACGTTAAGCTGCCGTTGGCAACATGTAACAAGTTAAAATTCAGATCTGACGAATACTGGAAATGTGCTTTAAGGCACCTTGGTTCAACTATTTACCACCCCACTAGTACCTGCTCTATGGGTCCCAACGATGATGGATCTGCAGTGGTTGATCCAAGACTTCGAGTTTATGGAATAAAAAATTTAAGGGTTGTTGATGCTAGTATTATGCCTTATGTTACCAGTGGAAATACCCATGCACCGACTTTGGTGATTGGATACAAAGCCGGGCTGATGATAACTGAAGATTGGTTAAAAAATGTAGATGGATGAATGTAGATTACCGGATAGTGTATTTCTCCATAATAATTAGAGATTAGATTTAGTCATTAGTTGTCTTTTAAATGAATCCAATAGATTTAATAAAATAAAAATGTATACTTTTCAGAAAAGTTGATTTGCTATTTCAGATGATGTGAAAATATTTATAAATACCTTCATTGATTTAAAAAAAAAGTAGCAAGATATTTGAAAATGACAAATAATAATTTTTCTGATAGAGTTTTTTTTTCGTTCTAAAATTTCCGACTAATCTTTTGCAAAAAAATATAATGATTGCAATTTATAAAAATGGGAGGAGATAGTCTTTTATAAAAATCTACAGGCTGTTACTTGTAGAAAGGTCAAGTTTCTGAGAAACTAGTGGAATATAAAACAAATTAATTGGAAAAAATCGAAAATATGAAGTACAATTACAAAAACTTTAGGTTGCGAAGAAGTATCGTACCAAGACGTTATCTGTACTAATCGACTACGTCGTATTGCGAACAGTTTCGTATTGCATATACTTCAATGACGTTCAAAACGATCCTTGGTTCAAGAGAACAAATTTCCATAAAAAAGCTATATCAACAATTTGCAGAATTCGATTTTATCATTGTTTAACACCTGTTTATAAACAAGAAATGAAAATGTCAGATAGATCTCTGTGTGAATGTGGAGACGAAGGATCTCTGGAACACATAGTATGGAACTGGAACTGTAACTGTAACTGTAACATTCTTAGATGTTTTGTATAATTATATTTACTCATCAAGAATTAAATTGGTAAGACCATTCAACTTTCAGCAATTAGTACAATCATCGGATATATTTATGTATAATTTATTGTATTGTATTGAAGACCAAATTTGAAATAATTTTATTCTTGGATATCCCTTTTGTCACTTATCAATATTACCTAATAAAACATGGGGTCATAATGTAAAGCTGAACTCCCCAATTAAAATGAATATCCAAATCATTATATTTATCACAAAGTATTATATTAAATATTTTTTTACAAATTCGCTAATTAAGTAATGATAATAATTTATCTCAAAATTTGCCGATGTTCAGGTCCAACTTATAACATTTATGCAGTCACTGGATATCTTCTTGTCAGTGTTTAGATACACGGACTCGCACACGAAGGGTTCCGTACTATTATCCATGATAACATACATATATACAAGTGAAACTAATATAATTTATTTAGCTGATTGATTTTACTGATTGATCTCCCTATCAACATGGCACAAAAAAGAGAAGAAAAACGTAGTTTCTGAATATTCATTTTATTATGTTTTTTTGCGACAACTGAAATAAATCATCTAATTTCAACAGTCCAACTATTACGGTTCATGAGGTACAGCCTGGTGACAGACGGACGGACAGCGAAGTAATAGGGTTCGTTCTTTACCTTATGGGTACTGCAACACACAATATATAAAATGTAGTTGTGCTCCAAAATATGAAACCCTTCAATTGATGTATGAGTTGAGCGGAAAAAATATACTTACTTCTCAGGGTTGACTTTATTAACGTGGGTTCTTATGAATATAGAGTAAATTGCAGAGAATGATCTAATCGGATACCTAACATGATTTAGAGATATGGTAATACTAATTTATACCTTGTAAGAAACGACCATGGGCGCCACAAAAGTTTTTTTAAACACTTGGAAAAGACCTACAAAGACTCTATAATGTTCTCCATTATAAGTCTGACTATACGTTCTCTATTATAAGTCTGACTATATGTTGTTAAAGCTACAGTCAGAACTTCTTGGAAATGGAAATTTAACACCATCTATACCAGTGACAATGGAAGAAGCCTACGAACATATGCGCCTCCTTATAGATAAAATAAACAGGGAGGGTTTACGAAATATTTCTGTTTTTTTTTTCGTTTGTAGGACAGTCGTGCAGTGAATAAACGCTTTGTGATGCAAATTTGGCCGGAAAGGTCCGAATTTCAACCGGGATCTCAAAATGTTAGGTATGTTTATTTTTCTTTTGTTTGTTACAATAAAATATTTAGTTCCAATTTTAATGTATAATGAGTTATCCAAAAGCTTTCTTATTAAAGCAATCAAATAATCATCTCATTTTGCAATAAAAGTAGAATTTTGAATATGCCGCCAAAAACTGTAAAATTAGAGGAATCTTCTTTTTCGGCTATGATCTATGATCTATGATCACAACCATGTCGAAGGTGTTGGAGTTACTGATGGGACCTTCAAGGTGGCGCCAACCATACAAATATTTCGCCGTAGAGGGCGCATCGGGTCAGTTTCCGATAAGTGGGTAATCTGTAGTTTACAGGTTCAATACCTTTCTTTTTCTATAGTGGGGAATAGTATAGTTGAAATAATACCCTTCTTGGTGTGCGTCATCGATTGTTAATCTCCTATAACATTACGTAGGAAGAAATGGAAAAAAGGCAGGTCTGTGATTAATCCTAATAAAAATATCACAATAATGAACCGTTTGAATGTTTTACAAACGTTAACCATAATCTTTGACTTACAAAAATTTGATTGGATGATGTTTAGATTACGCGCCAGCGCAACCTATCAATCGCGAGGTTGAAATACTATGAAGGCGTAACTTTCGTAGCGGCAATGTGTCTTACGTCTTTTTCTACTGTCACACTGACCGTTCTCGACAGGTCTTTACTTTGTTGTTTACGGTCAATTATAATTTATGAAAAGTGAATATTAATCTTATTGTTATATTTATTAGAACAATACAAAAATATGCCAAGATACACGAAAAAACATTAGTATTCTGAAAGTTCTAAAGTATTTTCAGTTAGAAAAAGAAGCTGATAGTTATTAATTTCATAGCCTTTTCGAATTTGGCTGAATACGATTCTGATGATTTTATTTATCAAATTTAAGGTTAGCTATATGTCAAAATAGCAAATAAAATAAACGACATGCCGAAAACCCGGATATACGTCACAATCGATGACGCACACCAAAAAGGGTATTATTTCAACCATACGCGCAATGTCTCTCTGTCTGTTGTTAATTCCGGTTTTTTAATTTAAAAGTCTCACAACTACTATCTATGACCAAATTTTCTCAAGCAACCTTATAGGTATTAAATTACTTCTATTTTAAAACTTGAACTTTTCACTGGAGTTCGTTTTGTTTGGTAGACAAGCCGGCGAAATTTAAAAAAAATTTATAATAATCATGACCATTTTTTAAAGAGTTGCCTAATCAAATTATCTTCAGGAACTTATTTCATTCAATAAAATGATGTTCATCCAGTTGACACGTTGGTGAAGGACGACCTTAATTCGGATCTTGGACTAGTAGTTGTCACCATGGTTGTCACATGTAACGTTGCTGCGCAGGGAATTCAAAAATATGTAGATATTTATTGTAAAATTGAAAATAAAAAATTTGCGTGTTCGAGAGAACAATATATTTTTTAAAGAAATATATCAAATGTATGTACCTAAATCCGCTATGTTGTCACTGTATAAAATACATTCGGTAGGAAAAACGTCACTAAAATCTGCTATTTGCCTTTAGCTCTTGGAAGTATTTGGTTATACGATCTGAACAAAACTCAATAGATAATTTCGTGAATAATCTCTCGTTTTCTTACATAAACTAATAATCATCTCTATCACTCATTGCACAATATGTAAACAATTATAAGTATATTTTGTCCTATCCAAGAGGTTATCATTTTCATTGTCAGAAAAAATATTAAAATGCATGAAAACTTATTTATGGCGCCAAATAAATATAAATATTACAAATTAATAGCACAATCTAAGAACTATTTATCTCCTTGAGAGTAATCTAAGTAGTCGCTCTTCAGTAATATTTTGTATTGTTTATATATTGTCGTGACATTCGTTTCTACTATTCTTCGCATCCATGTTTTTATTAGTTGATCTATTTTGTTTCATTTATTATCAATAGATGTCGAAGGTAATAGTTTAATACTATTATAACGCCCCACAGAATTATTATCTCAGAGCTTCTGGACGGATAATGTCTAACTTAAACTGATGACACGCAAATACGCCGAAATCGGTCTATAAGTGATATTGTCGTTACGAATTACAAACTAAAATGGTTGGTTCTATCATTGTATAAATCTATCTTCATACAATGGTTCTATCTTGCAGATATACCAACGCCGTTTTACTTTGAAGTGTAATTCAATATTAGGGAAATAGTTATTGTTTCTTAGTGAATGGTATTTGTACTTGGATTTTTAAAGGCTCTGTGAGGCGTTATAATATTATCAATCTATTACCTTTGATATATACACATAGATTCATAAGTTTTGCATCACCCTAAATCTCCGAAAAAAAAAATGTGTTCATTATAAATGGATCAGAGATTAATCAAATAATTAGTTTCAATAAAAAAAACGTGTATATTTGTCAAACATTTTTATTATCCAATAATAAACTTGCTTTAAACATAAAAAGTATTCTTAGAAATTAAATAAATTAAATACAAATTGATTCTTTTTGAAGAAAAGGTTAATAGTACGGTATTATTAACCTGAAAAAAGGCCTAACCTTGACATCCAAAGTAAAAGTTTTATTCCGATTCCAAATTGTTCTATATAACCCTCTTATTGTTTGGTAGAAAGTTACACCATTTTGAGCGTCGGGTTTGGGGGGGAGGGGGAGAAAAAGTAGGAAATTCAGTGGTTTTTTTAGTTGTTTGGAAATTGGTTGAAAACTAAGCTGTTTAGCACAAAGAGTGTTATATACAAAAATATTCTACATGAAATTTGCAACAATGTGGTTGCACAGTTCTTCAAGCATCGGGTGATGCTGACCTATTAGTAGTCTTAACAGCTATTGATGAAGCAAAGAAAGATGTTCAAACGTGTGTTATTGGTGATGACACGGACTTATTAGTACTGTTGACTGTCCACGCACCTTCAGGGAATAAACTGAAAATGGTCGTACCTAAAAAAGGAAATCACCAGGAAAAAGTGTACATTATTTCAGCAAGGCATTGGAGATATGAAAGATGTACTTCTGGTTACATACGCCTTCACAGGATGTGACACTGTGTCTGCTGTCTATAAGAAGGGAAACATTGCACCTTATAGGAAAGTTCAAGCCAACACCGTTCTTCGTGAAAAACTTCTGGTCTTCAACAACCCCAAAGCCGACCCCAGTGCAGTGGCTGATGCAGGAAATTACTTCCTACTTGCAATGTTTGGAGCCAAGAACACTGAAGATCTAGATTGTCTCCGCTACCAGTCCTACTTGAAAACGATTGCAAAGCAGCCTATACATGCATTACTGAAGTTGGATGCACTACCCCCCACTTCAGGAGCGTCCAGACCGCATTCATTTAGGACCTACCACCAGGTACAACAGTGGCTGAATGAAGATAAGGATCCACTCGAGTGGGGTTGGAAGAAGATTGGCGACCACCTGACACCAATTACAACAGCACGTCCTGCAGCCCCCCAGGAATTACTGTCCCTTATAATGTGTACTTGCAAAGATGAATGCGTTCGTAATTGTGAATGCGGAAGGAGTGGTCTAAACTGCACTAGCATATGCAGCAATTGCTCAGGCCAAGCATGTGATAACATGCACAATAATAACATCTTAGACGACGAGCTAGAGGAGGAGGATAATGTGCTGGAGGATGAGTGAAGTTGATAAAGACATTGAACATTCCAAATTTGAAAGATATTTATGCTTAAGAAGTGAATTTATGTTGCAATGTTCGTAGAAAGTTCAGGGTGGGTTTCTCCGTACCACAGGTTTATATGGCCTAAGCCTGTGGAAGCCTCTTTTCCCTTAAAAAAGAGTGCCCCTTGATAAGGTGGTGAGGTTGTCGTTCCTTCAAGGGCTTATCACTAACATACCACCGGCCACTGAAATAGCAACATTCTTTTACGAAGCTTATTTTTTTTAAAAATTATCAAAATTACGAAAAAGTTAATATTTACACCGTCTGTAACTCTTGAACCGTACAATTTAGAGTGATTATGAAGAGGACCATTCTTATTTAAAATTTAACGTAGAACATTTTTGTATATAACAATGTTTAGGATAAACCGCTTAGTTTTCGAAATATTTACGAAAAACTAAAAAAACTAGTGATTTTTCAAATTCCCCCCTCACCCCCAAACCCGACGCTCAAAATGGTGTAACTTTTTACCATAGTATATGGGTACTATGTAGAGCAATTTGGTGTTGGAGGAAAACTTTTACTTTGGATGTTGAGGTTTAGGTCTAATTACACCGTACTATAAGTGAGAACCTGCATGAGAACTTTTAATAAAGAGTATTTCCACCTCTAGAATTTATGCAAGCTTGAAGTCGCCTGCCCATGCTGTTTACCAAATTATTGATATTCTGTTGAGGAATATTTTGCCATTCTTCTTGGACCGCATGAACAAGCTCTTGTACACTCCTGGGTGGATTTCTGCGTGCTGCCCTGGCAAGCATGTCCCAAGCATGTTCTATGGGATTCATGTCAGGAGATAGGGCAGGCCAGTAACGATTGTTACCTTCAGTTTCAAGATACTCATTTACAGCTCTGGTCCGATGAGGTCAGGGGTTATCGTCCATAAAAACGAAGGAATTGCCAACAGCTTCGCGCCATAGTCTCACGTGAGGATGTAGAATCTCTCTGAGATACCTATCACCAGTCATCGTTCCCTCCACATAAATTAATTCTGTGCGATCATATAACATGATACCAGCCCAAAACATAGCACTTCCTCCTCTGAAGGGCGGCACGGGGCGAGCATGGGCAAGCTAGCTGAGCAACTCTCGTTGGATCCCGCCACACACGTATTCGATGGCTATCTTTTGTACCAAACAATTCCTTGTCTCGTCGGAAAAAAACACCGAATTCCAAAATTTTTCAGGCAAGGCCACGTGCTCTTGAGCCCACTGTAGTCGGCGAACTCTGTGCTCAGGTTGTAGTCTGGGCACTCTTATTGGTCGGCGACACCTCAAACCTGTCGCAAGTATTCGTCTTCGTAATGTCGAGATCGATACTTGAACTCCCAACGCATGTCTCATATCTCTTTGGAGTGCTGGTATTGCCATGGTCGGGTTTCTTAGGATAGTTAAGTGGATATATCTGTTCTGCCGCTGATTAGTAACACGCCTTCTACCGCTTCTAGGTCTATCACGAAGAGAATTGGTCTGGAGATACCGGTTCCATACACGAGACACATCACTTTACCAAACGCCAACTCTGTTTGCCACGAACCTTCGAGAATGACCTTCTTCAACTAAAGCCACTATTCTTGCACGGTCAATCTCACTTATGACTTGACGATTCATGTTTGCACTCAAAATCGTAAAAATCAAATGCCTTGAATGTTAAAATGATCGCACTAAAAATGTTATCTTACAAAAAAAACTGTAAACATCTGTATATTGCAAAAAATATGGAACATATTGAAATGGTAAACATTGATAAACAAGGCAACAAAAAATTGTTAGCGCAAAAAAATTCCTTCGCATCCGAAGAAGGTGATGCAAAACTTTTGAATCTATGTGTATTAACATGCTCGGTTAGAGTCTAGAGCGGTCGTCTGCCTGAACGACCCTATGACCAATAAACTCTACCGCAGCAGGGAATTGTAAAAATTTGTAAATTCCTAGATAACTTACCAGAGACGTACTAAGCATACTCAACATTTCAATCACAAAACCAAATGTGATTTATTTCTTACATTTTATATACAGTTTTATATTTCAGATTTTTTGTAAAAGTAAAATATTTCAAAACTTATGTCCAAACGGTAAATGTGTTAACAAAATTCGTACAATGTCTTATGGGTAAACTTATTTTGGATTTGAAAGTTGAGTACTAAAAAGTTTTAATAATATGGTGTGGTATCACTAACGCAATCGCAGCGTTCTGGTGTAGTATTCTCAGTAATAATATAACAAGAGAGTGAGAATAAATTTAAAATAATTTGATAGATTTTTTGAAAACTTGTTGCCAGGCAATTTCCGAATGTCTGTCAAATTATTTTCTAATTTATGGAACTCGCGAGTTATATTTGACTAGATTATTTTTTGATTCACAAATTTTTTACAATAAAAAAGATCAATAAAACTATCATAAAATTATTGAAAAATTTAACTTAATTAATTATTATAATATACGAAAATATCGTTCACATTTCTGCATCAGAAAAGGTAGGTACTAGACCAATTATTTTTTTTCACTTGTCAAAATCTGACATTTTGGTGGTGTTAACCAATAGCAATACATTATTCCAGCCAATCATTCGGTATTATACTGATAATTCTGCTTCCTCATCGATAATACCTTGTTTACATTGGAACGTCTAAATTAAACTTGAATTTGTCATTATTGACAACTAAAAGTGCTTCTAAGTTTATTGAAAAATGAACACAAACCGATTCAGTCCCATCACCCAAGATAAAGTCTTAGATGATAATATCTACTCTTACATAGACTGCAATAAACTTTGTATATTGGTACTGTTATATTATTCAAAAGCTTTTGATAAAATAAACCATGACATGATCTTATCTGTTTGCTCATATATTGGTTTCAACAACTCGTCAGTGAAACTCTTGAAATCCTTCTTAAAAGATAGATCCCAGAAGGTTGTACTGGGACCTTTATCGTCCAAAATATGCCATCTAGCACGGGGTGTACCCCAAGGTTCTATTCTAGGTCCCTCGTTGTTTTGTCTGTACACTTCACAATTTCAGAAGAATCTCAAATACATGAACTCACATTTCTACGCCGATGACACACAGTTGTATCTTGATTTTAAAGAATCAGAATCTGATACAATATCGTCTAGAATTAATGAAGATCTGCAAAATGTATTGGATACATCTGAAAAATACTGCTTGTCTATTAATGCAACCAAAACGAAAGTCATGCTGTTCGGGCTAGGATGCTAGGATGATTATTCGATTTTTAGACAATTTCACTAATTTGAATCCAATAGTTTTTCGAATATTTTGTAGAAGGGATATATAAAATGGCTATTGTTTTTGGGGATTTTCCATATTGACTGGGGTCGAAGACTTTATTTAGACAATCAATAATATTAATATTTCTAAATATTATCGTTTACTGACATCCATGTCAATAGAAATAGAAAATGTATGGTTATGATTTTGTTTTCACAAATTTTGTGTTGTTTTGCTTCAGGTAAGATTTAGCTGTGGACATAATTAAAATGATATGGTTTTAAATGAAACTAACTGTTTTTAAATGACTCCACAATATATTTGTAAAAATAGGTAAATTGCAAGTAAATTGACAATTGTTTCGACATAAATATCATCATCAGAATGACAGAAGTTACTTTTGAAAAGTAAAAGTAACTTCTGTCATTCTGATGATGATATTTATGTCGAAACAATTGTCAATTTACTTGCAATTTACCTATTTTTACAAATATATTGTGGAGTCATTTAAAAACAGTTAGTTTCATTTAAAACCATATGATGAGTAGATTCCACGAAGTGAGGGTTTATACAGTTAACTTAATTAAAATGACTTTGAGAAACACAGAAACTGTTGCACATGCAACTTTAAATCTTTTGTTATTATTACAACTGCAAAATGACAAAAAGAAACAAGTAAATAGAGAGTTTTGGTGTAGAAAATGGTTATTACGTTGAAGGTTTTTAGTGAACTTTTGTTGGTAGATCCTATGAGCTTCAAAAACTTTACACAAATGAGCTCAACAACTTTTGAAGAAATATTGTCAACATTAAATAGCAAAATTCAAAAGAAAGACACTAGTCTGAGGAAATGTACCGAGGCAAAAACAAGGTAGAGTAATTCTGCCCGTATCCTATGAAATGGTGAAGTCAACAGCAAATAATGCACAATGCGCATAATTAATCATAAAAATCAGATGAAAAATCGAACCGAAATAGATACAGTTTTATTCTGCAAAACTCGAATGATTTGTCGAATGCAAAATCAGACGGATCCATAAAGTAATAAATAAGAGAGGTTTTAAATAATATGGAAAGAAATGAAACAAAGTTTGTGCGCAGCCAGTTGCGCATGGCGCTTTACATAACTGAACTAACAAACGTCGCCTCCCTCTACACAAAACTTCAATTTTAGTATTATTTTAATTTGAGGTTAGTCGTTGTCATTTTTGAATTTATTTTCATTTAATCTACTCATTGGCCTTTCTGCAAATAAATTAATTATCTGTATCATTGGTAAATACTATTATCACAGCATTTATCATCACTTATCATAGGTAAGTTGAAAACAATTTTTACCCTAAACGTTTGAGTACGGAGACTAGCGTTTGAGGTTGGGTTCTCGTAAAATAATAACATTATTTTTCATTTTATCGTTTTTTTGCAGACAAGAACGAAGGATTACCAAAAATGTGTGACCAAACCAAAATAATATGTATGTATTAGATATTATATTGATGTAATTTAGGATGTAATTGTAGGTACCTAGTAGGTACTCATGTGAAAAAAGTGGTTTAATATTTTGAACACTGTATTTGTGTGCTTGCTCTGTAATATTGGTGTGTGCTTCAAGTTGCCAAATTGTTTAAAGGGGTACGTCAATTGAAAAACAAAAAAATTATAAATATAAGAAGTTTTAAGTTTCCTGATCTAGATATTAAGCAAATTTATAAATGGTTTGAAACAATGAACCTTACTTATTAACAATAAAAGGTGTTATTTGCTTGAAGATCACTTCCTTAAAAATAATTTTACCGACTTATTTAGATTGACAAAATTTGCACTTCCTTTCTAAACTTAGTCCAATTTCCATCCCAATTCAGATTTAGGACTGTTTTTGTATGTTATTTTGGATATTTTAATGTATGAAAGATGTTAAATTAATAACATTTTATCACTTGCTAAGGGTTTTTATTCTCCTACCGTAATTCCCTATAATATTATATGCTAATACAATATTTGCAGTTGAATGATTTAGCACAATAATGTTATTTCTTAGTCTTTGAAGACTTGACTTGGAAGACTAACAAAAATATTGAAGTGCAAAATCATTCAATTGCAAATATTGTACAATATAAGGCGTATGCTGAAAGCTTGCAAATTCAAGAAGCGCGCGTCGTGAATGCTAGATCATACCAGTAGCCAAGGTAGGCGCTAGTGGTAAATATGTGCCACAAAACTCTACACGTTTAACATCTCTCTTATTTATTACTTTATGGACGGATCAATTCAAATTGAAAATCGAACAGTGTAAACGAATACAAAGTGCGGTTTCATTCGATTTGTTAAAATCAAATGAAAAATCCTATGGTCTAAAGGTTCTTTAAGAAAAAAAGGTTTGTTACTAATGGAATCTTCTTTTTTTTTCTTTTTTTTTTTCCCGATTTATTGTCGCATCAACCGCTGGGGGTTATTAGCGACAGAAACCATTTAATGTAGGTACATTAGGTAGAGATGCATGAATTACAGAATATTATACGACTTTGAAGACTTAAGAAATTGACATAGGTTATTTTCGTATTTTCTATCAAAAATGGACGATAGTACATATGGTAAATTTGCATTCTTTCGCTGAATATCATATTTTTTACAGTCTAGCAAAATGTGTTTTACCGTGATAATAACAATACATGTATCACAAATCGGGCTCTCTTCTTTTTTCATTAGGTAGTCGTGCGTAAATCTTGTGTGACCTAAACGCATTCTTGTTATTTTGACTTGACACGACCGACTGATGGAAGAGCACTGCCACTTGTGAAACAACGGCTTAGTTTCATGCAATTTAGATATATCGTTATTCCACTCCGATTGCCAAAATTCAATCATTTTGTTTTTGACAGACACCTTAAAATCCGCACTAATAACACTATTTACACTCGTAGCAATACAGTTGGAGATTGCGTCGCGAGCACACTTATCTGCTTCTTCGTTGCCGATGATACCAATATGGGATGGAATCCAGATGAAAATTACTGTTTTATTTTGATTTCCAGCATTGGCCAACTCGAATTTTATGTCAATAACAGTCTGGTGATTCGGGTATAATTGCTGTATATAAGTTATGGAGCTGAGTGAGTCCGTTAAAATAATAAACTGATTACTATTGCTGTCCTGGGTCACATGTGGCCTAAGTGCTGTGAGCCTACACACTCACCCTCCCTACTCTACAGATACAGATACAGAGATACTATTGCTGTCGTCTTTGTTAATATATATGAGGGCTTGATAGATTGCGTAGAGTTCTGCTGAAAGTATTGTAGTGCAAGTTGGAAGATGAAACATTAGTTTTTGAGAAAAGGTGACTACGGCAGCTCCAACGCCTCTAACGTCCTTAGAAGCATCTGTGTATATGCATTGATAACCATTATAACTGTCAAGTAGTTCCAGCAGCTTTGACTCAATGAAAGTTGAATTTGTACTATATTTGTTGAAGTTAGTGAGAGAAGTAATCACTTTAGGAGGTTTAAGAAGCCAAGGTTCAATAGCACCCATTGTGTGTGCATATATATTTGGGATTGGGATTTGAAAAAGCTCTAGATATATTTTTACTCTTTCATAAAATGGTTTTGCAAGTCTAGGTCTTTCAGAGAACGAAGTCTACAGCCTGTTCGTGTTAGAGAATACATATGCAGGATTCGAATGATTAGCAAAGGTTGTCACTGCATAATTAATGCATAGGACTTTACGTCTTAGTCTTAGCTCAGGTTCTCCAAGTTCCCACCGTAAAGATTTTGTAGGAGTTGTTTTGAATGCCCCAGTTATAATTCGAATTGCAGTATTTTGTATAATTTCCAGCTGATTAATTCTGGATGCATTGGTGGAGTCACATTTTTACTAGGGTAACTTGGGTTGGATCGAGTTATTTTTAGCCCCAGAATATGTGGTATGATTTATGACCTGCCTTTTTGTTACACCCTGTATATTACCAGTACATCCAAAAATTTTGACCAATTTAAAATGCCTAGTTTTAAAAAAAATTGGAGCCTATATAAAGAGAAAACGATTTTTCGCCATTTCCAATTTTTCTTCCCTTTCTTCACAATCCTACGAAAATACTGGAGATGGGAAAAAATGATTGATTACCTGGACAGTAAATAGTTTACAAGTTTTAAACGAGCTAACGCCACCTTATCCGATCCCTTCAAACGCATCCTATTTAATAGCTAAGGGATCTTAAGGTTAGGTTACACCAGGGGTTCCCAACCTTTTTTTGTCTACTGCCCACATTAAGAATAAATTATTTTTTAACGCCCCCCTTTTTAAACATACTTAAAAATCGCTAAGTACTTATAACTAATTATTGAAACGCAACTTTATAGTATTCGGACAGAGTATCTTTTATTGAAAATGAAACAAAAAAATGCTATCAAGAATCGTTGAACAATTGACCACAATCCAGGGTACAATTGCGGGATCGGTTTTTGTAGCCAAAATTCTTGATATCCATTTTTGAACTTGATTTTTATTTCTTCGTTTGTTGTCAATTCTATAAGTTCTTCTTCCAGCCGAGGTGACATTGCTGTGTTGACATTTGAAAACGGATCCAACACCCAGTCTGGTATTTCTAAGTTTAAAATGTCCTGGTATCGTTCGGTGAAGTCAATGTGGAGGTTTTCCAAATGTTGGCAGTAGGCAAACAAGTCGTCGTTACTGCAGGATACTGATAAATTCGGAAAATTGTGAAACTCACGTCTGCCCATATTCTTTTTCGCAGAAGCAGTTTGGCTGCGAAAGCAGCAACGACATTTTTTGTTTCAATTAAATTTAGTTCATCGCCTGGCAGTTGGAGGTTCATGTCGTTGAACAATTTATACATGTCTGTCATGTAGGCTATATCATTCTTTGATTTATGAAATCAAACAATTTTATTTTGTAAAATCTACATTGTAATTAAACATAAAGTGACGCGTTTCGCTAACACCGTAGCTTTATCAAACGTTGGAGGTATAATGAGAAACTTTCTATTTATACAGTGCCTTAATACTAAATTATACGGAAATTTATAATCTATTTACAAGGAAATGAAAAGAATTTGTCTAAATATGGAATTAACTAAAGAATTTAACAAGTTTACCTGGAAACTCATTCACAACCATCCTACAGGATTCTAGGTAAAAAGGTTTAATAATGGAGTATTGTTTATATCAAGTTGGTCGTTAAGAATATTTTTTTTTGATTGTCATAACATAAATTTCCGTATAATTTAGTATTAAGGCACTGTATAAATAGAAAGTTTCTCATTATACCTCCAACGTTTGATAAAGCTACTGTGTTAGCGAAACGCGTAACTTTATGTTTAATTACAATGTAGATTTTACAAAATAAAATTGTTTGATTTCATAGCTTACTATGGATCTACATCAAGTAAAAGCCTCATCTATTCAATCATTCTTTGATGTTATGAGCTTGTTGCGCAGTTCTGTATCTTTAGTTTCCAAGAACTCTATCACAGAGTCAAACAGGTTGTAAAATCGAATCAGACAATTGCCTCTTGACAGCCAACGAACTTCAGTATGAAGCAACAAACGGTTGAAATCTTCGTCATTAGTAACACAAAGCTGATGAAATAATCTATCATTCAAAGAGCTGCTACGGATTTTATTGACTGCTTTGATGACATATTGCAGTGATTGGAATAGTCGTTCACTTAAGTTTCTAGCAACCAAATGTTGTCTATGAATAACGCAATGTATAGCAAGGACATCTGGAATTTTATTTTTTAAGTACGCTATGAAGCCTTTATGACGCCCTGTCATAGCCGGAGCGCCATCCGTAGCAACTGATATAATATTTTTCAAAGGAATCTCTTTCTCTTCACAAAACTTTTCCAATGTATTGAATATGGTTTCGCCTTTTGTATCTGTCTCCAAATTTCTGGCAAACAATAGTTCTTCACGTCATTTTTCTCTAATATAAAAAAATGACAAAATACCTATTCATAAAAGTTGGTAATATATACAAAAATTGTTAAAATTGCACGTAAATCCATGCTTTAGTTATGACCAACGTGTTTCTCGAGTTTTGGAACGTAACAATGTTTTTTCTACCTTATCTCACGAAATAGTTTACAAAAAAAAGTGGCGATGTTGTAATTTCGCAAAATTAACCTCTTGATGATAATATTAAGACAACAATGTTTGTGTAATAATTTACTACCAAATATAAATACGATAAGGGCCAAGCTTCTATATATTATTGATAATAAGTTTCATTTAACACAGTTGTCTTGTTTTAGTGATACCAGTAAGCTATATTTAGGTTAACTAAATTTTACCTTTCAAATTTCATATTTTCCAACAGCTAACTTCAAGTATTAATAATTGTAATAAGACATAATGGATATTGGACCTTCTCTGGTCGATACCTGCCCTGGGAACTTACAAGGGCTGTCAAGTTACCTATTTATATCTTTAATTAATAATTTGTTATCATCAAAATGCAAACTGGGAAACAGAGATTTGTACAATGAAGATTACGCACCCAACCTTCGCGATGGAGATGAATTCGACTTCATAGTAATAGGATCTGGATCTGCGGGTTCCGTCGTATCTAATAAACTGAGTGAAAATAAGAATTGGAAGGTTTTGGTTTTGGAAGCTGGAGGATATGCTTCGGCTTTAAGTGATGTAAGTATATTCTCTAAAAATCTACAAACCAACAATAAAATTAAAAATTTATATATTTCTCTCACACTTTTCTCCAAGCATCGGTGGGTGAATTTTTGGTCTCTTCGGGAATGATCAATATCTATTAGGAAATCAGCAGTACTACATTTAGTATTTGTTAAACATATTCTTCAAATGCACTAGTATTCACCCCTTCAGATGTCTTATGCCTGTATGAAACGTCACATCACCCACTCCCGAATAATTCCGCCATTCTATAAAATAATCAATAGAACATGCCGAAATACAGCATTTATCTACCAATTTTAAACTGCACAAATGAGGCCTCGCCATCTTGGACTCCCCAAACTGAATTTGATAAGCATGTACATCCCATCAAACTAACCCTAAATAGCTTTAAGCACATCCTTGCGAAGTACCAAAACTCCCAAATTGTGTACACAGATGGATAAAAGTAAACAGTATCCCCAACTAATAATTTAAGTCATAAAAATTGTAGTCTTAGCAACTATAACCTATCCTTGGTAACAATTTTGTGTTTTTTACGAAAATATTACCTTTATCGTAAGAACATACAATAGATTTACTTAGAGTATTACCTATAACGTAACAGTAACAATTAAAGTTATTTTTACGAAAACATTCCTCTTAGGATCACTTATACATCATTTTTACTCATAAGTATAATTTTGCCGGTAATAATCACCATTAGCTTCACGTAAATATTACTTATAAAGTCAACAAAACCATGGTCTATATCAACCAAAAATCGCCGTGATCAAGTGCTTCTAACCAGACTACGCTTAGGCTACACTTGGCTAACACACAGCCATCTCTTCAGCAACGATCCTAAACCAAAGTGTGACTATTGTAATGAAACGCTAACTGTCAAACACCTGCTCATTCAATGTCCACAATTAATGGCGAAGCGACAGCAGGCGCAGCTTCAAGCATGTGAATTAGCGGACTTACTAGGGCCCTCATGTAATGTGCAAAATTTGAAGGCGTTTCTGGAATCAATCGATGTTCTGAATCTTATATAATTTTTCTTTTTTGTAACTTTTGTACACCACAATGACGCTAATGACCTCCATGGTCGATGCGTATCAATAATAAAAAAAAAGTTATTTTCACTTATAAGTAAAATTGCTGTGGTTATAATTACGTTTCTTATTTCACTTTAAAGCCCGATTCACTGTTAAGTTGCCAATGCTTATGTTGATGACGTAAATGTTTCAACAGTTCATTACTGATAGGTTTGTGACTTTTTGGTCAGATTATTGGTATTTTGTTGGAAATCGTTACTTCAAAAATTACTTTTTGGTTTTTTACCTATATGAGACATATTCAAAAAAACTACAAAGTCACAATTACCGAATAAATTAACCATGAAGTGAATTTAACTTGAGGGTCGTTATTTTTTTGGACGCCATAATGATTATCACTTTCAATTTTGTGTAATTCAAAATTATTGTCGAAATTATACTTCGACCCACTTTTAAGCTCAGAACATTGTTGATATATCATTTTTATGACCAAAGTGAGTGTAAGAAAAGCCTTTTATACCTTTTATCGATATGAAATTAATTTCTAGACCGCATTACGCTTAACATTTTCATAAAAAAACTGATTATTTTGGAGGAGAATGATAAATTAAAAGCTAAAAGTATCAATGTTATCAGTAAACTATGCCCGGTTTATATTTTCGAAGTTAGGGGCCTCTGAATTGAGAGTGTTTTACTTTGTATTAGTTACCAATATTATATTATTATGTGATTATGTACAGCAAACCACCGTAGTTTGGGAGTTTAGATAAAAACTATAAAAGGAAAGAATAAAATTTTGTTCCACGTATCGCCGAGGAGGATAGAAAATATGTTGTCAGAATTACTACTTTATTACGTTATTATATCGTCGTTGAAACGGTATTATTACGTCTTTGTGTCCGTCACTGCAACGTTTTCACGACGTTGTAGTTACCACAAATGTGTTCCCCATTTTGGTAGTGGTTACCTGTTAACGACGTATTTAGAACGTAACAACGACTAGTAAAAATGACTTGAGGGTTGACTAGATAGTCAGTTTTACGGTTTTACGACTTAAAATGTTAGTTGGGGCACCTCTGGATACAGTGTAACAGTGTATTCTCAGCGGAACTATACGCTTTTAATGAGGCGACTTCAGCATCAAACTTCAAAGCATCAAACAAATGTATCCAACTAATAGGGTGTTGAACCAATTTCCAGTTGTTGGTGTTTTATTAAAATATATCAGAACTTCTTTGCTAAAATTGTTATAAGTCGATAAAATGTACGGTTTTGAAGAAATTTAAATATTTAGTTAGGAATGTGTGTAGAGGATCCCCATTCTCCAAATTCTTTAAAAATACAAATTTTCGTATTTTTTAAGACTCCTCGTATATTACGCGTGTTTTGCTATTTTTTTGTAAATGTTCAGTTTTTAGGGGCGCACAAACTTCAACAAGGAATGATTTTCTGTCGGAAATCCTTAATAAACAAGTTTCCCATATGGTGCATACTCTCGGGATAACACTGTATAATATCAATTAAATAAATATTTGTATATTTCAGATTCCAGGTATGATGTATTATCTTCAAGGAACAAACGAAGACTGGCAATATAAAACTGAACCTGCACCGGACTCATGTTTAGGTTTCAAAAACGGTCAGTGTAAATGGCCAAGAGGAAAAGTATTTGGTGGTACCAGTGTATTCAACGCAATGTTATACATAAAAGGATATAGAAAGGATTATGACCAATGGGCAGAGCTTGGAAATGAAGGTTGGGAATGGGATACGGTGAAGAAATATTTCCAAAATATAGAAAATGTACAAGATTCAAATGCCAGCGATCAATACGGAAGGAATGGTTTTATGATGTTGACTAAATACAATTCAGGTAATTTACCCTTAAATTATTGTACAGAGTGAGTTTTTTAGCATGGAGAGCCTCAATTCTCTCGGAAACGAAAGTCACGGTTTTAATAAATTTTGGTGTTTAAGAATCTTGTGATATGGCCGATATTATGGTGGTATTTACATTGTTGTCAGATCTTTCATTTTTTCGGAATAATAATAAACTTTCCATTTCTAATGGACCACCATTTATGTTTTTACCAGGTGAAATCCTTGGGAAATACTGATTATTTTTCATGTAATGTCCACATTTGGGTGATAGAAAAATAAGGACTTTTAGAAAACATACAGTAGAGGCGATATTAGGAAAATCTTCACTTCAATATAGTGAGCCAAGCGATTTTTGAAACTTCTCAATACATTTTGCAAAATCCCGACTGCTCAATTCTTATGATCTCTGTGGTAATCCTATCTTCTAGTTCCTGAATTTTGGCAGATTTGGTGTTATTTACGGGTTTTTAAGTGACCCACTGAAAATAATCGGATGCTCGCGGGAGCCATTATTAGATAAAACCACGCCTGCCAATCCATCTTCTGGGAAATACATTATTTAGATATTGCCTCACCACACGCGCTTAGTGAGGTGGAGCACCATTTCGTTGCAGCGTTTGTGTTATTGTCGCAAAGTTTCTAATAATGAAATTCCTACATTAAAATGTAATTTGAAATATTCACTTGGATTTGAAAATAATCGAGCCAACTCAGGTATATTACAATCATCCAATGAATCTAAATACTCCGTATCATTCAAGTTAGTTTTCCCTGATGAAAAAGGGACCAATTTGTGCTGCCTATTATTCCAGCTCATATATTCACTTGTTGTAGATATTAGGTGTGGGATTCACGCATCCAACGAGGACTGTTACGTGACCAGTATATACAATTATGCTGATTTACGTTTCCATTTATAAAAAAGAGGACTTATCATAAAACATAACAATATTAGAAAATTTGGATCGTTTTGACTGTAACATATTCTTTCATGTCTGCAAACTCTTCACGTCTATCGAAATCATCATCATGATCATCAATTGAGGCGTTCTATACTTAAAACTCGCTCTGTGTTTATCAATTATCATTATGAAGACAGTAATCAAAACAAACGGAATTCTTACTGATTCTGTAGAAGTTTATGATTTGGGTAGAAAATTAAGCATACCTAGGTTTTAATATTTGTAATATATCTTATTATTTTTTCTATTCATATGATATGTATTAAGTCAATCACAAGATAGATCACTATTTGGTATAGCAAAATATTAAACATCAAGTAGGCATCACATGTCGAAATAATTTAGAATTTTCACATATATTTTCATTGAAGTAGAATTCTTTAGAAAAAGTTAGTTTGATTTAAAAAAGTAATATGAGTAGATTCCACAAAGTAAGGGTCCACACAGTAAATTCAATTTATGAATTTGATTAATAATAATCAAGACCATTTTTGAAAGGGTTGCCTGATCAAATTAGGTTCAGAAACTTATTTCATTCAATATAGTATATTACATAATGTGTGCGGAAAGTGACATTTTTCACACGAGTGGGAAATATTGTAGCATGAGGCATGAGCCGAGTGCGACAATCACACGAGTGTGAAAAATCACTTTCGCACGAGTAATGTACAGTATTTTTCCTACGATCACGTGATAATTTCACCAAATAATGTGTAATCAACATCCGACATATCAATACACAATTAAAATCAACATAATTAATTTCAAAATTAACAATAACTATCAAAAGTGACAAGAATTCAAGTAGTTTAACTATATAATATAGGTAAGTTATTACAATTATTAATTGGTTGGATAATTATAGAAATGGGAAGTGGAATTATTATTGTTCATCATACTTCATACCTACTTATCATGAATACCTTTCAAGATGTTTACATTTTCCTACTATTATAACAGGTGATTTGGATTAGCTGGTACAACATCAGACTTCTAACGAAGAGTCCGCAAGTTCAATCCTCGACCGCACCCAAAATTTTTTTTAATCATGAAAATGACAAAAATTCCACTTTTTAAATAGATCGCTTCAAATTGAGATATTACATACGTAGATCTAATTGAAAATTATATATTTGACAGCTTGCCAGTGGTCAATCTTGAAAAAAATTGATTTGACAGCTTTTTTTCCGTACGCGTATGAATAAAGGCCACTTTCCATAGAACTAAACAGTGCGATATATGTCACTTTCCTATGTGATCGTAGGAAAAAAGATTATTTTCATCTGGTTGACACGTCAGGGAAAGACGACCTCAGTTCAGTTCTTGGACTAAGATGTTTCGAATTTTTTTAAATCTATGAATTTTTATACAGTTCTAGGAGATCTTGCAGAAGCTATGCGCGAAGCTTTTGCCGATTTGGGATTTTCAAATTTAAAAGAAGAGGATCCTACGTATCCCATGGGAACATTAGAAGCGTATCAATGTAACAAAGATGGAATGAGATACAATGCAGCCAAAGCATTTTTAGGAAAAGTTAAACAGCGGAAAAATCTTTTTACTTCCCTTAATTCTTTCGTTACTAAGATATTGATAGATCCTCAAAGTAAAACAGCGACAGGTGTCGAAGTTAAAATTGGGCAGAGAATTTTGAAATTGAAGGCTAAAAAAGAGATAATTTTATCAGCTGGCGCTATCAATTCTCCACAAATTCTTATGTTATCAGGAGTGGGACCTAAAAAAGATTTACAAAACTTACAAATAAATGTTTTAAAAGACCTGCCCGTTGGTTACAATCTGGAAGATCATATGATCAACTTGGGAACATATGTAACATTCTCTCCTAAATGCTGTAAAGAAGGAAATTTCCAAGATGAATTATATCAGTACTTTATGCATCAAAAAGGTATCTTATCTACTTCTAGTATAATGAACTTCTGGAATTTCTTCAATACAAGGAATAATTCACAATATCCAAACATCCAAAATCACTTTTTCTTCTTCCCATTAAACCATGTAAGTTTCCTAGAGCAATTAGTAGAAGCCACAGGTACCAAACCCGAAATTGTAGCAGGCAGCATGGAAATGTTTAGAAGTCGCCCAACCGTAATCATAGGAAATACACTGATGAATCCCGAGTCTAAAGGAAGGTTATTACTTAAAAGCAAAAATCCTGAAGATAAACCAATTATTCATTCTGGATATTTCACAGATAAAAATGGAGAAGATTTGCAAATTTTACTGGAAAGTATAAGGTAATTTATTTTTTACACGAATAGGTATTTTATAATGTTCACATTTTCCATATGATTTTTCAAATATAATGACCTTCATTGTTCATTAGTGCATAATGGGTGTGGATAATAAACAGGTCACATGACACGGATAAATAGAACCTACATTTAATAGTATATTACGTAAAGTGTGTGGTAAGAAGCATTTTACGCACGAATGCGAAAGTTACGATGCCGCGTAGCGTCGAGTGCGTAATTCCGTGAGTGCGCAAAATGCTTTACAAGACAAGTTATGTACTATACTTTACCTACGACCTAATTGTACTTGTATTTTTTATAAGAAGCATAAGAAATAACAGTTACATAATTAGAGGTGAACTAACGTTTAATCATTATTAATATATTGTTGATAATCGAAAGTCCATTTTTCACTTATAATCAATACATATACTTAGCCCTTTGGGCTTTTCATAGTTAAACATGGCCGTATTGAATGTTTTCAAATAGTAAATTTTGAATAAAATGGTGATGTCTATTGACAGTTGCTAAGATGTTGCTAGGGAAGCCGTGCGATTTACTTTACAGCTGTGCGTTTTTTTACAGTGCGTAATAGACGTCATTTGTTGCTTTCGTTTATTTGGGCTTCAAGCACTTGTGCGTGACGCCTCAGTCGTCACGACTTTTGAGCAAAGCGAACACGATTTTTTAGGATCCTTAAAACCACTTGTCATGTGCCAATGCCAATGAATTTCCTGTGTTGTTAGAAGAACAGTTTTCAATTATAATGTTGTTGATAATATAATTTTGCATATTTAGATATTTTTGGTAAGGTTTAAATCGTAATCGACACAATCTTAACCTTTAAATAAACGTCAAACCTGACAAACGTCAAACCTGACAAACGTCAAATATTCAATGTCCGTGGCTTGAAGCTCATACTTTTCGGTATGTGCTTGAGGGGCAAGGCTAGGCGTCACCCCCCGTAATAAACGAACGGAATTCAGTCACTATGAGCTGCTACTAGCAGCCAAAAGTGAATAATCGAAAGCACCTATTACATTGATACCGACTGTGTGTTATTGACTGATTACAGGGGGGGTCGTAGGTAAAGTTATTTAAATACAAATATCACAATGTTATGAATAAAAATTATCACCACGACCAGGAATCAAACCCTGTGCCTACATTCTTTCATATCACGCCATTATAGTCCTCTAAGCCATTGCGCTACAGAACCAGATTACACATTTTCAATATTTTTTCAGATTTTCGGAGAAACTTTTGGAGACTCCTCAGCTTAAAAAATATGACCCACAAATGGTGAAACTAAATCTGCCAGAATGTGATAAATATGAATACCGCTCGGACGACTATTGGAAGTGTTCGTTAAGACATCTTACTACAACTCTTTACCATCCCACAGGAACATGTAAAATGGGACCTTCAGATGATGGTACTGCAGTAGTAGATTCTAAACTGAGAGTACATGGTATCAAAAATTTGAGAGTTGCTGATGCTAGTATTATGCCGATAATAGCTAGTGCTAATACGCATGCTCCATCTATGATGATTGGTTTCAAAGCTGGTCTAATGATAACAGAGCAATGGTCAAATATAAAAACTGAATTATAACGCAGAAGAAAATATTTATCCTATTGATAAAATGTAAGATCATAAATAAAGTAACTTTATTATATGAGGGTTAGTTTCTTATATTATTTATAGTTGGTGAATAACTGATAAATTAATATGTAGTATAATACATTTTTATCATATTGATAGCACGATGTCAAATAAGAGAAATTAAAACCGATATAAACCATAGGTGGACATTGGAATATAGGCAGGATAAAATAAATCAATTGTATCTCAATTCCAACATAAGACAAAATCATTTTCTAGGTAGTCAAAATAATGACTTACCATCATTATAGAAACTATGGCGAGAGATGATAGAGAAGACATTGTGTGTTTGGGAAGGGATTATCTTGAATTAATTAAAAGGTACCGGGAGGAATATTTACTATTTGGACGAGACTTGGCTAAACGAAGGACAAACGGGGGTAAGCCGGGGTAAATTGTATTCCCATCGGAAAAGGACATAGACTTATTATAACTCACATCGGGACCGAAGGTTCTACAAGCAACGGCCATCCAAAAATTATATCAAATACAGCGAATGGCTTGTTTAAACATCACAGGAGCCATGAGAACAACACCAACCGCAGCAATGGAACTAATTACTGGTTTGACCCCTCTGGACCTACAAGTCAGGGAGGTTGCATTAATGGCCATGGTACGATTGCGCACGGCTGGTGTAAACCCCGAAGTAGGAATGGGCCAATTGAGGTTGAGCCTATGACAGGAAGCGCTCACTGCGCTACCTCTGCTGCAGGCAGCCAACGATGCAATTGAACCCAGGTTTTTGTTTAACAAACCCTACAAAATTAAAATAAAACAGAACACAGAGCCAGATGCTGCAAATGCAATACTCATATATACAGATGGTTCAAAAATGAAAGAAGGCTCAGGCTGTGGAGTTTACTCGAGAGCACTAAGCCTCAAGATTAAGTGGGGAAAGGGAAACAATACCAGCGTGGTTCAAACAGAACTGGCTGGTATCTCAATTGCCACAAAAGAGCTAACCAGAAGAGGAACTTCTGGCAAAAACATAATAATCAGCACTGATAGTAGACAAGCCCTATTAGCCTTGAACAGACAACGTGTTATATCGAGGCTAGTACTAGAGTGCCACCAAGATTTAGCTGACGTCTCGGCAGATAACAACATTATCCTGAGGTGGGTTGAAGGGCACGACAGGAGTAAAGGAAATCGCATTGCTGATTCTTTAGCCAGGGAAGCCGCTGGACTAAAAATTCTAGGACCCAGTGACTCCCACGGCCCAACGACTTCGACAATTGCGGAACTAGCCAAACGTTACACCCATGCTCAATCCCTTAAGAGATGGGATGGAATTAAAGGATGCAGTTTTGCCAGGATCACCCTGGGCGACCCTGGGAAGCTGGCGCCGAAGAAATATTTGGCGATGACCAGGAATAACCTACGTTTAACAGTAGGATTTCTGACTGGTCACTGTCAACCAAGTAAACACCTCCATACTATGGGGCTAGTGGACCCACCTCTATGCAGGATGTGTGAACAGGAAGATGAAACTGTCAGACATGTCTTATGCGAGTGTCCAGAGTTATCGTCAATAAGAGAGTGTGTGTTCGGTGAGTCTTGGCCTACATCTGCCGATATAAAGGAGATGTCTCCTAGTGACCTGTCCACCTTCCTGAGAAGGAGAGGATGGACAATGACCTAGGAGGACAACTCCTCGGGAGGATGTACAATGGGTCACATGTGGCCTAAGTGCTGTGAGCCTACACACTCACCCTCCCTACTCTACAGATACAGATATAACCCACATCGGAAATGAAAACGGTATTATCCATGGTGAATTGTTGAGTTTTGTGTCCAAATCAACTAAAGATTGCCATGAAGGAGTTTCCGCCGACGTTTTTGAAGAGTACTTTATGCAGATGTTGGATTTAACTCCAGAACATTCTGTGATTGTTCTAAATAATGCTCTATCATTCAAGACTTGTGGAAAAATTGCAACTGCTTGGCAGAAAGCTGAGATAATTGTTTGGTTGGATAACCACAACATCATAAACCAGGGGCATTGCGTAAAACAAGAATTATTACGAATTGTGAGACTGCACAAATCGAAATTCGAAAGATATGTAATTGACGAAATGGCGTTAGAACGTAAAATAACTGTGCTACGATTACCACAATACAACTGCGAACTCAATGCTATTGAACTTATGTGGGCGCAAGTAAAGGGTGACGTAACACGACACAATGAAACTTATAAATTGGGGGACCTACATAATTTACTGCATAATTCTTTGTCAAGCAGAAAACTAGAAAAAAGTAGGGAATCATACGCATAAAGAAGAACAGAAGATGTGGCAACTGGACAATATCATGGATATCATGGAACCGTTGAATATACAATAATTAATGTTGGTGTTGAAGAATTGTCAGATTTTGGTGAAATGGAATTAATATGATGGAAATACACCATAAGAATTTCTGCGAAGATGCGGGAAATTTTTTCTATAACTTTTATGTTATGTTGTAAAAATGATGAAATGATGTTCTGTTTCCTATACTGTAATAGAAAAGTATTTTCTGATATATTATTTCGATATTTTCAGTTTAGACTTTCAATTTATTACTGCCATATATGAGCACTTTTCCAAATTTGTTATGGGCTTTTTCAAGCTCTGGCAGCGTTGTACGAAAACCATAATTACCACACCCTCCGAATTACATAATTAATGATTTTTATCGAAAGCTGACTTCTTATTGGCAAGCGCGTGCGTGTGTTCTTCCCCCTCTCTTCGTCAATTGACTGATATTGATTTATCCAGTGGCGTTGGTATTGTCAGTTACCTTTGTATTTTCAATTTTACTTGGTAAAATAGGTACCGTACGCCATTTGTACGTTCATGACATATGATGACAGCGATATCTATTGGTAACGCGCTTTGTTAAATACGACAATATTACAGGAAACTATAATAATACTTTAAGCAAAAATTGATAAGTTTAAATGTGAATTTACCTTGGTCATTAAATATTTTTGGTTTGGCGATCGACATTTCGTCTTTAAAACACGCGCGATTTTTGAAGTGCTCGAAATAGAGCAAGTGTTTTAAAGACCAGTTATCCACGAATACTTTACGCTATTTTTTTTATTGGTGCACTTTGAAATTATAAATACTACAACAACTAGAAATGGAAATCATAGATGGAAATAAGAACTAAATGTCAAATGGTTGAATTCGTGATGTATATGATGTATATCTTGCGTTGTCATGGAAATGAAAAAAGCATAAACTAATTTGTATTTTGATGGAAGTTCAACCTTATTGAGTTCTGTGAATGTCAATAGTATTAATTTAAATACCATTTCCTAAGATTTGAAAAATCGAAATATCAATATTTCAAACAATACCAACGGCACTTTCCATTTTAATTTATAAATTTGACATTGTTAAATATTGTTCGAATAAAAGTTTTGACGTTACAAACTACTCCTGTCAGATCAATAATAAAAAAATTGTCATTTAGACATGATTTAGACCATAGATAAAGACTTCGTTTCTCGAGATGTTGATTTGTGCCACGGTAACTTAAAAACACGCGCGTGTTTTAAAGTTCGATTTAAACACGCTGATGCGTGCTTTGAATAGGGAAAATGGTTCACCAATGAAAAAAAATACTATTAGTAAAATTATTGCGCGAAAATTGTCTAGGATTATTTCTATTTTCCGCATGACTCATCAACTTTGATAATTTAGTTTAGTTAGAGCTTAAAACCAAGCGTTATGTTTACTAAATATGACGGTTACTTTTGGCATGTGATATTTACTGACAGGCGCCAACTATTGTTGCTTTAGATAATTTGTGCTACAAGCACTTGTGCGTGACGCCTCAGTCGTCACGACTTTTAAGCAAAACGA
This sequence comes from Galerucella pusilla, assembly GCA_910591695.1. Lineage (NCBI taxonomy): Eukaryota > Metazoa > Arthropoda > Insecta > Coleoptera > Chrysomelidae > Galerucella > Galerucella pusilla. The sequence goes on from CAJUYI010000037.1 coordinate 417,856, forward strand.
ACAGGATTTTTTAGGATCCTCAAAACCACTTGTCATGTGCCAATGCCAATGAATTTCCTGTGTTGTTAGAAGAACAGTTTTCAATTATAACGTTTTTGATAATATAATTTTGCATATTTAGATATTTTTAGTAAGGTTTAAAATCGTAATTGGCACAATCTTAACCTTTAACCTGTCTGTGACTTGAAGCTCATACTTTTCGGTATGTGCTTGAGGGGCAAGGGGAAGGTAAGACTAGGCGTCACGCCCGGTAATAAACGAACTGAATCCAGTCACTACGAGCTGCTACTAGCAGCCAAAAGTGAATAATCGAAATCGCTTATTGTAGCTATATGCAACACTTAAAAGACAATCATCCTATAAATTTTCCCAGAGTCTACTCAGATTTAGTTGGATGCTTGAATTTACGCATTATGCCCGTTTGTAATTATCAATGATTCAGTACAAGTTTTAGTCAATTTTCCAGGATCCTAAACCAAGGACACTAAATTATTGACAAGAAAAAAATGTGTTTGCAACACACCATGTTTTAGTCGACACTTGTTTAGGTTGTGATTATGCGCACTGAGCAGTATGATTTTGTTAGTAACATGTCACTGTTCAGATTTTAGCAAAGAATTTGAATATTTCAATTCAAATAGGTATCAGACAACAATGGACACAGAATTTTTATTATTAGCAGCAGCAACTCTTATTAATATAGTAGTAGTTAGGAATTATATAAGAAAGAGAAGCCATTATGTGCTTATTTTTATGTTGAGAACTTTTAACTATGTAAAGGCAAGGTCTTTCTTTATATAGTTCAATAAGTCGTAGTACTTGATCATGAGACCACAACATCTTTGATATTTAAAATAGCTCAAACGAAAAACTTTCACATACACAACATTCTCACCCCTCATTAAACGATATAATATAATATAATCTTTGAATAAACGTTGGTTATGTAGCAGAACCAGTGTCACCACCATCATGAAAAATAAAAAAATCAATAACCTTGAAATAAAGTTTAATTGATAGAAAATAGGACTGGTTCTATAAATATTTTCTATCAATTAAAATTGAACAAAAATAGGACAAGTTTCTTCAATTTAAAAATTGACTGAAAAGTTGATGATAAATGTGTATCTATCATTTATTTAGGATCCTAAAAAATTGACTAAGACTTGTACTAAATCATTGATAATTACAAACGGGCATTAGATAAAAAATCTATTTTGAATCTACGTAAACGACATAAGATAAGAAAATCTATTTAACAAACAAGAACTGTACTAGCGAAGTTTATTTTGAAAAAGTTTAAAGATAAAGTTAAATCATCATCTTATACGCAGTATTTAATTCATATTCGATACATTTATTATCCTATTAAATATAATGGATATTAGTTCAATTGCAGATTCTTGTCCTGGAAACCTACAAGGATATTCCAGTTTCTTATTTTTAACTTTAATAAATAGTTTGTTCGATTCAAAATGTAAGTTAGGATCTAAAAAAATTTACAATGAAGATTATTCCTCCCACATTCGTGATGGGGATGAATTTGACTTTATTGTAATAGGATCTGGATCTGCGGGTGCCGTAGTAGCTAATAAACTGAGTGAAAATAAGAATTGGAAAGTTTTGGTTTTGGAAGCTGGAGATTATCCGTCAGCTACTAGTGTTGTAAGTATTTTATAATTTACGTAACTCTATCTGTTCTTATTGTTAATAAAAGCAGATTCGTAAAATTGTCAGTTACTTGATATAATCTGACATTTAGTGCATGGTACGCATTCGTTGGCAAAATTGTTTTAATTCCTAAATTTTTTTAAAATATCCGGAAGACTCTACTGATTATAAAAGGGTAAGATATCACTTGATATCTAATGTTTGACCGACGAAAAATTAAGAATGCTGCAAAATAAGGTTTTCTAGCAAAAAATTATTTTTTTATATTATTAACACTATTTTGAATTTCAGAAGTCCTTACACTCCTTACCGTATCTTCAAACTATGAATTTCTATGAATTTTTGAAAATAAAAAATTGTGGAAAATCGTGATTCTAATAATAATAATAATAATAATAATAATTGTCTTTATTATTTTCAAAATATAAATGTTTTACAATAGAATAAAATGTAAAAACAGATTCACTAATTGAAAATAAAAGGCGAAGTTCAGCTTTTATGAGGCATTAAGCACCATAAAAGTTGCTCTACCACTTAACCTTAAATCAAATTGTGTAGGTGCCTGAGAGAAGATACATATCATGATTTCTTTTTTTTATTGGATACTAGCCCAAGTAGCAATTTGAATTCTATAAGGGTTGTATGAACAGCTACAAAACATATCTTAAAGGATACTGAAATTCTTATAACGGTCTACAAAACAATTATATGATCCTTATATAACTAAAAAGGGCCCATTTTTATACAACTCTTATATGACTGTTTAATACACATTTATACAACTCTCAATCGAGTGTTTTATAATCATTTATACAGCTACTATAAAATGATTTAATAGTGTGTCATGTAGTCACATCTATAAAATTGGATTGAAGCAGCACTATGAAGGTCTTACAAAATGGTTGTATAATGCAATATATTTTTTTATAATGCTGTTATTTTGAGCACAATGGAAACATTTTGTCATTCAGCAGTTTTTAAGAGCATTTCATTTTTTAGTGAAGGTTATCAGAACCAAATTACACTTCAATTTGAACGTACATCCTACATTTCATTTGAAAGAATGACGTACGTCACGTTGCGGCACGTCGGCGCATGTTTTGGTTTGGGCATCAGTTGAATATCGAAATTGACAATATCGAAAAATGTTACTAAAAAAAGTTGATCAAAATTAAAAATTACGATTCGATATGTAATAACATTCATTTGAATTGAAACCTCAGATTATTTTATTTTTTACTAATGTTTCTATTTTGAATGAACATTTATCTCTTGTGATTACGAAACACATAATCATCTTTTAGGTTTTCCATGTTTTTTAATATTTTTTGCATTCAAAACGCGGAATAAGTGCGTATTCATTTATTTTGCAAATAATAAAATACATTCAAACACCAAGTTATAAAATTAACATCATATTAATGTTAGAACCAAACAAATTAAATTTTCATTCATACTAATGCTTCGACATGTCCAATTTTTTTTAGTAACATTTTTCGATATTGTCAAATTTAAAGGTACTTTTCTCTTGATTTTTGACAAACCTCGTATACGACTGAAAAATTTTGATATTCGATGACCGTATTCTAGGTTTTAGATAATGCAGAACTTTTAATGAAGAATGACATTGTATAATACATATTTTTTTCAGATTCCAGCTCTATTTTTTCAGCTTCAAGGTACAGATGAAGATTGGCAATATAAAACTGAACCTGCACCTAACTCATGCTTAGGTTTTGAAAACGGACAATGTAGATGGCCGAGAGGAAAAGTTTTTGGTGGAAGCAGTGTATTTAATGCTATGCTATACATAAAAGGGAATAACAGAGATTACGACCACTGGGCTGAGCTTGGAAACACTGATTGGAATTGGGATAACGTAAAACAGCATTTTAAAAAACTGGAAAATATGCAGGATCTACAAGCTAGCGATCAATATGGAAGAGGTGGTTATATGGCGCTGAGCAAACAAAATTCAGGTGATTACCAAATAATTTCTCCGGCAATAGTTAGTACATACTGAACATAGTCTATTTTAACTAATTAAATTGGTTGAATCAATTTAATAGGTCGATGTTCAAGTATGCACTATTTAATTAATTTGTCATAGTGATCACACTGAATGGAATTATCAGAAGTGATTACACAAGTGCATCAAAATTACCAATAATTTTCCATGAAAGCATGTTGTCTGAAAACTGCATGAGTTTATTTCCATGTTTGCGAAGGTCTTTTAACAAAATAAAAAAATAACTGAATGCAGTTTTTACTGACAACATGCTTGAATGAAAATTTATGTATCTATTATTCGGTAGAATATTTCTCGAGTAGAAGAAATAAAAGTATTGTATTTTTGGGTTTACTTTCGGCAACGAACATTAACAAGACAAGAAGGGTCACTCTCCGTCGGAACTTTCATGTCCAGCTTACACAAGCGCGCCGACGATTTCGACAAATTCCTGGAGCCGTGCACGTGCTCGTACTTATACGAGGATGATGCAAACCGCAAACGAATAAACGTTCACTTACCAGGGTGATTTAAAAACATCTAGCAATAATTGTTATTGTAACCTATTTCGCTTAGTGGGAATTAAAATAAAAAAGGGAATATCGTCAGGATATTTAATTGGTGAATCTAAACATAATTATAAAAAGAACTGGTAGCAAAAATGAAGGAAAAATTGAAAGTTACATCAAAAAGTAATAATGTAGGCTACAGATGAGACTAGTAGGTATAAAAATTAACAATAAAATGTTTGCAAATGCCAACTTAAATAGGTATTCTAATATAAAATGTATACAGGTCATTACAGGTTGTTTCAAATCCGAGGCCATCAAAGAGTACCAGTTAGGTTTCATTGATTGTTTCGAAGAATATCCGCAGCCTAATATATAGGTTTAAAAAATATTTATGAGGAAACTCTTTACAATGATGTGTAAATAATAAATTTTCATATAATTTTCTAAGGGTCGCTCCAACGTTCCCGTGACAACTAATTTTATTAAAAATTTCAACAAAGATTATTTCTAGTTGTTTGACATATTCTACAATATTACTAGGAGGTACATTCAGACCTCCATCGTTTTTAGAAGTCGAATATGCGTCATGCTCAAAAAATACAGCCGCTTCTTTTGGTAATGTCTTTTCATCATTATACTTTGTGCAAGCACTACAAGAGTGTTGCAGCAAACATTTCCTTAATAGATAGCCAGAAATGTAAACTATAGCATTGCCAACCGTATTTGAAAGATTTCTATAGTCGCATGTGAAAACTGTTGAAGAGCTATTATTTTTTTGTCAATATGGGTACATCGATATTTTTATATTCTTCTAGCATATCAGGAGTAGCATTGAGCAAAACTGTATTAATATCTTTAATACAATTGGCACCCTCAACCTCATTAAAATATTTTAGAGAAAATAATTTCTTGAATGCACTACAAAATTGAATTGGGGTTGGATTTCTCGAGTTTCCGCAACAATTTCTTACCAGATCAAAAATTTTTTCAATACAATCCTGATTAAGGTTCCTTGTTAAAAGAAATGAATAATTCCTGCATTTTAAGGTGTTAAAGACAGAGCAGAGGTAATAGTAATTTCCAGCCATTTATAAAGTGCATAGTATTGTTTATACATTTTCCACGTATGTTGCCTTTCCATCATTCTGTTTGCAGAACCAAACACAAAACACTAAGTACGTAAATGTTTATTTTATTTCTAAAGGAAAATTCGCTCACTCAAAAAGACAACTGGTATATTTTTTTACGTATCTCTACGACGGACAACCTGATTATGCATATCGCGCGTAGGAAACTTACGGTGCTCTATACAAAGTAGCATCCGATATTCGAGCGAGGGGAGGAGCTTATAGTGATCCTTCTTGTCTTGTTAATGTTCGTTGCTTTCGGACACTTTCTTGAATAGAATTTAAAGAATCTTGTCCAAATCACGACATTTCAACGAATTTCAAAATTTGGAATGTCACTCTGACAAATGCGCAATTTTAGCACTCGTGTGGCACTCGTACTGTAGGTACTGTAGTTACGGACCAACAGGGAAATTTCCGATAGCTTGAAGCCTAATACTATTAAAGTTGGGCGCTAATGAAACGAAAAATGTACAATGACGCCTATGAAATGAAAAATGACCAATGGCGTAAACAAAATGGATGGTGAATATACTGCAGGCTCTTGCCTAACTGACCGATTAAATTTGGTAATAAACTAAGCCAGTTCGCAGGGCATTGTTACCTTATTGATCTTAAGAAAAAAACTAATTTTAGCAAAGCTAGAAAAAAAGAAAAAGCAATTTCAGGGCGCCACTAATTTTCTTTCCTAAAAGAAAATTTGAAACAAAATAAAACTTAAAGGTTAGCTAACTTTTAATCTGTTAATTCACAAAAAAAATAAAAAGTAAATAAAACTATCGAAGTAAAAAAATTGTATATAATTTCTATATTGAAATTACAAAGGAGAAGGGTTAGTAAACAATAAAAAAAAATACTTAGCACACTAAAACTTATGTTTATGAAGATGAAGTCCAGATGAAGTTGTACTTCAACTATTGGAACTTTGAGGAATCTCTTGGGGAACGTTTGTCATCCAAAGGACTGATGTACTCCTATGGACTCTTTTATTCCAAGGAACGGAACTATGGTAGTACTTCAGGGACTGTTGAAGTACAAGAGACTGTTGATCTGCTTGGGACTATTGTAGTCAAAGGACTGTTTGTCTCAGAAAATTTTATTTCAGGGAACTGTCTCGAGTGAACTTTATGTTTCCAAGAAGCTTGTATCTCAGGAACTTCTAGGGACTATTTGTCTCCCAGGAACTGTGCTTTGTCGACAGACGATGAGAGAAGACTTGCCGGAACCTTCCTCATTGTTATTTAAAGAACCTTCAAAATTTCAAATTTCGCGGTAAAATACATTGAGAACATTGATTTTTGGTCCTAGTTTATTCCACAAAAAATCACAAAAGTGAAATAACTTATTAATTTTTCAAAAGCAATATTTTAAGGAAATATATAGGTATCTTCTGTAAGTTCCTAGTGGCATTACTTATTCTTTTTTCTTATTCTTTTGGGAATCACACCACAATAATGTTTTTTATTTTTTATTTCGACGTTTCGGTAGCGTTCCAGCTACCGTTGTCAAGATTAACTAGGTAGTAATAAAATTAATAAAATAATTTTTGGTCCCTATCTGACAAAACGAAAAAATATGACAACTAGACAATCAATAATATTTTGAAGTTTAAGACTACAAAACTTTGTTGTCAAATTTTATTAAGGTCCATTCATAGTAGATCACACCTCTGGTAAAATGTGAAATGAAATATTTCATTTTATGACATTCTAACGATATGATTCATAGATAGGGACCAAAAATTATTTTGTCAATTTTATTGCTAGTTAATCTTGACAACGGTAGCTGGAACGCTACCGAAACGTCGAAATAAAAAATAAAAAACATTATTGTGGTTTGATTCCCAAAAGAATAAGAAAAAAGAAATATATAGGTATGGACTATTAAACCAAAAATCAAAATTCTGAAGAAATTAATTTATAAATATAAAAGCTGAAAGGCTGAACGCAAAGTTCACGTTTCAAGCTGGGGGGAAATTTTCGACGAAAAGATCCCGCTTCATATGGGATTTTCAATGTAATGTTGACATGATTGGGTAAAACTGTTTGAAATGACGCAAAATGACAGAATTTGATTGATTGTTAGTCACGAGAACCAATCGATTAACTAATGGGTTCCGTGTACTTGGGGCATTCCTTCGGTACTACTTCATCATAAAAAACATGGCATACAAATCCAAGTGATACTAAGGGTTAATAAGCGAGGGTTGAAAATTGATAAAAAGGTGAAAAAAACAGTTCAGTAATGTAGGATCAGGAGAGTTTAGATTTGTTCAAATGACTAGACACCAATGTGGTTGAGATATTGATGTCGAGTCAAATTTGAAAATATAAGGGCTACATAAATGTGAAGGTGTTTTTTACCCACAATTGAAAACATTCCGGATGATGCATCAATTGCAACAAAGTTCATTAACTATTACTTGTTTCTTGGTTTTTATGAATTTCATTCAGAATATCTTGTTTTTTAATTACATCTCTAACAGTGCAAAACTTTCTTTGTAAACTTCCCGAATACGATAGGCGTTGGTGAATACATGCAAATGAATATACGAATTATATTATAGCGTTCGAAAGTTTCAAAGAAGTAAGTTGATATTCCGAAAATTTGGCTTGCTGGTGGAAACTAGCCATCGAACATAGAACTCTTGCTTGACTGTTTTAGATTAGCGTCTAGCCCGTCATGCATCATCAGCGCAGCATCGATTCCGAACGAGAGCTTATTCACCCGACTCGGCACCAGCGTTGTCAAATTTTATTTATTGAATAATAGATAAATTGAAACGATAGTAGATGAGGTGCGCATGCGTCCAAGCGGCCTAACCTTCTATTCCATGTGACTGAATGTGAGCAGATTAGCCCAGTTGGTAGGATACTGAGTTAACAACCCTGAGGTCCTAGGTTAGAAACCCGGTTTGGACCTGGGTTTTTTTGTTTTTTCTTAGTTTTTTATTTATTTTCTTATTATTTTATACATAGTTACACTTTGATCAACCTGGTTTGGGCCCGGGTTTTCTTGATTTTATTTTAGTTTAGTTTTATTTTAGTTTTCTATTTCTTATTTTCTGATATTTTTATACATATAGTTACACTTTGATCAACCGGGTTTGGGTCTGGGTTTTTTTCTTTTTTTTTAGTTTTCCATTCCTTATTTTCTGATATTTTTATACATAGTTACAAATTTGACAACGTTAGCGCCTATCGTTCATGTGTCGTTCATCTTCGGGATCGATGCTGCGTGACCGGCTAGACGCTAGTCTGTTTTAGTGGGAATATAGTTTCACGCTAAATGATATTGGCTTATTAATTGCAATAAACTATCTAGTTTAATCCCATTGTGTGAAAAATCATGAAGTAAAAGATGCAAACGTGCTACAGGGTCAAACTTAAGAAATTTGAATTATATTATGCATAATATAGTAGACAATGTACAAGTAATGTATTTAAATGTACAATTCTATTCTAAATATACAGTGCTATTCAAAAGTCCCCTCCCCCCCCTTCGATCTTTTGAGCGGTTACACTTACATTAATAAAATTGGGAGGGTGGAAATAAAGTGTTGTAAAATTTTCTACGAATGGTAACAGGTGACGTAATAGTAATAGATGACGTCACAGTGCCACTTTGGCCAATAGGTGATATCTCGTTTGAAAGGCATTGACATTGGCTACATAGCCATATTAATTTTGTTTAGGTTTAAACTAATTTTGACGGATAAATTAAATAAATACCAAAATTATTATTTCACATTTAAATATTGAAGATTTTTCAGTCGACCTCTGGTTAGTTGTCAAAAAAATTGACGTTTTTAATTTAATAGTATTTGTTGCTTTGCAAAGTTTTTCTAAATAGTTTGAATATTCAATTTTATTATTGTTTAACTGGACGTTTAAGAGTTTATATAGGCAAAATGGTATGTACTCAAGCCGACAAAGTAGCAGCTATCTTAATAATTGGTAACACTAGACAGAATCTCCATGAAGCGGAACATTTATTTAATGAGAGATACCCAGATCGTCCTATCTCGAGAACTTATTTAAGGGAGCTTCTTCACAAGTTTGAAGCAACAGGTAGTGTTCAAGATGCCAAACGATCTGGTCGACCAGCATTTAGTAATGATAAAAAATTGATATAGTTGCTGGAATGGTAGTAAATACAAATACAAGTTAAAAATGGTGCACCACCTTTCGGATGACGACCCCAATAGTAGACTCGAATTCTGTGAATGTATGACAAATAAAATTAGTCAAAACCCACATTACACAAAAAAAATTTGTTTTAGTGAAAGTACTTTTTGCCTCAATGGAAATGTGAATACACAAAATGTAAGGTATTGGAGTGACACAAATCCTCACACCTTTCGTGAACAGCATACCCAATTTCCAGAAAAAGTCAATGTTTGGGCAGGTATTTTGGAAAACCACATAGTTGGTCCTGTCTTCCTAAATTCAAATTTAAGCGGTGAAGTGTATCTGGAGATGTTACAAAATGCAATTGATCCGTTAACTCTTGAAATTCTGGAAGATAATCCAGATGAATTCGGCCATCTGGAAATAACATTCCAACAAGATGCTGCTCCTGCACATTATTATGGTGCAGTAAGACGTTACCTGGATGAAGAATATCGAGGTAGATGGATCGGCCGGCGAGGTCCTATAGAATAGCCACCTCGGTCACCAGATCTGACACCATTAGATTTTTTTCTATGGGGGTACTTGAAATCCAAGGTTTATACTACGGCACCAGATAGCATTGGCGTTTTGAATGAAATAATTATTGAAGAATGCAATGCAATTTCAGCTGACACATTCGAACGAGTACGACAAGAGTTTACTAATAGGATGTATTACTGTCAGGAAGTAGACGGAGCACATTTCGATCACTTGCTATAAGAATCCATTGTTGATATTTGATTAATTATATTTAAAAAAAATAATTTTGGTATTTATTTAATTTATCCGTCAAAATTAGTTTAAGCCCAAACAAAATTAATATGGCTATGTAGCCAATGTCAATGCCTTGCAAACGAGATATCACTTGCCATAAGGTACTATTTAAAATTATTGGCCAGAGTGGCACTGTGACGTCATCTATTACTATTACGTCACCTGTTAACATTCGTAGAGAAGTTTACAACACTTTATTTTCACCCTCCAAATTTTATTAATGTAAGTGTAGCCGTTCAAAAGATACGAGGGGGGGAGGGGACGTTTGAATAGCACCGTTTAGTTCAGTGCTGCATCGCTATCATCATCTATATTAATTATTATAGTTGGCGCTATTGATTTTACAGAAAGGTACGAGTTTTTCGCCTCCTTTTCCTAAAATCGACTTTACTAACATATTATGGAAGTGTTCCCAAGTATTATTCCAATTATGTCATCTCTTTTCTCTTTTATTTTTTTGGGAATGAAACCACAATAATGTTTTTTATTTTTTATTTCAACGTTTCGGTAGCGTTCCAGCTAACGTTGTCAAGATTAACAAGTAATGAAATGATCTATCTGACACAAAAAAAATAAAAGAAAAAAGAATAAGTAATGCCACAAGAAACGTACAGAAGATATTTCTTTTCTCCTCTTCTTTTCTCTTTTTAGATTATTAAAATAGAGATCATAAATTTCTTTAATTACAAATTTTGATACAATAAATAATTATTGATAAAATAATTTTAGGTGAAAAGATAATAGAAGCCATAGGCGCAGCTTTCGCACATCTGGGATATCCAAATCTAAAAGAAGAAAATCCTACGAATCCTCTAGGAACCTTGGAAGGATTCCAATGCATCAAAGACGGAATGCGATTTAATACAGCGAAAGCATTTTTAGGACAGATTAAAGAGCGAGGAAACCTTTTCACCTCCCTTAATTCTTTTGTTACAAAAATATTAATAGATTCTGAAAGTAAAACAGCGACTGGCGTTGAAGTTAAAATCGGACACAAAGTTTTGAAGATAAAGGCCAAGAAAGAGATAGTTCTATCGGCTGGTGCCATCAATTCTCCACAAATTCTTATGTTATCCGGCATAGGACCTAAAAAAGATTTACAGAGCTTCGGTATAGATGTATTAAAAGACTTGCCAGTAGGGTACAATTTGGAAGACCACATGTTTAACATAGGAACGTTTATAACATTATCTCATAATTGCTGCAGATTAGAAAATCCTCAAGATCAATTATATGATTATTTAACGCGCCAAAAAGGATTTCTATCAACCACTAGTGTATTGAATTTTTGGAGTTTCTTTAATACCAAGAATAATTCACGATATCCAAACGTCCAAAATCACCTGTTCTTATATGCAGCAAACCAAAACAGTTTTCTGGATAGTGTTTTAAAGATAATGGCTGAAAACGAAGATATTGCGAAAAGCAAGATGAACGCATTAAAAGATGGTCCAGGTATAATAATTGGTAATACATTGTTGAATCCGAAATCAAAAGGTAGGATATTACTAAAAAGTAAAAATCCTGAAGATAAGCCTTTGATTATTTCTGGATACTTTACCGATGAACATGATGAAGATTTACAAACTTTGCTGGAAGCTATAAGGTAATAGTTATTTTATGTAAGATTGTCTTGTAAGAGAAACTTGAATATCTATTCTGCTTTTTCCTTTTACTGAGTTCTTGGTCAAAATTAAATGGACCAGGTGTTTTTATCTTCTATTTAGTAGTTTCCCAAGTGTTTTGTTCAAAAACATGTTAATTCTCGATATAGCTCCTGATAATATGAGATATGGCTCATTCGAACAGATACCAAAAGCTAATAAAAGATTTTTAAAAAAGATCCTTAAAGAGGAGGATATATCTAATGAAAAAGTTCATTCTCCCGGAACTGTACCTCTATTATTTATAATTTTATTAAATCTAAATTATTTTTGACTTCAATATTGATTAATTACAATATACGAGAACAGTTATTCAAAATTATAGGAGATTATCTTTCAAACGAAGAATCACGACGTAGGAAGTTGTCAATATAGTCAAACAGCCATACTGCACTGAGTTATCATATCAGTTCCGAAGTGTTATGGAAGTTCCTAGGTAAAACTTAATGGAATAGACAAGCATAACACCTTCGCTCTACTGCGACTACGATGGAGTAGGTAAAATCGAATAACAAGAAGATTGGACCGTTAAAAAGATCTAGTGAAGCCAAGATGCTTTTGGAAAACTATAATCATGTGAGAACAAGAGAATGGAGAAACCAAAGAAACACTGCAGGTGACTCCAAATTAGTGGATGAGAAAAAATGTAGATTTTGTGGAATGGAAAGTGAAATCTCCATTCTTATATTAGTGGAAGGCACGATAATACAGAATTACAAAGTTCTCTAGTCAACACTTTCAGAAGCATGTTAGTTCTTGATAAAGCTCCTAAAAATATGAGCGATAGCTCATTAGATTCGGAATGACGTCTAGAAAAATTATTAGCACATAAAGAACTGCAAATGTTATTAACAAATTGAGATGAAGTTTAGGTTTTTTGATAACTCAATAACTATTAATATTCAATAAATTTTGAAAAAAATCCTTAAAGAAACTTTTTATGAAAAAGTTCCGAAATATTGAAATTTGTTCCATGACGTGATCTAGTTGAATATGTTTATAGGAAGGGCTCCACATTATTTTTCGGTTTGCAATAAACAAGGAAGTTCAAGAACATTTCGTTAATCAACAATTACCTAACTTTAACCTTAAGAATTTTTTGCAACTACAATAAATTCTTTGAAGTGTTCAGAAAACATCATATTTTTTTCTTCTTATTATTACTTAAAAAAATTATTAAAGATAAACCGTTCTCTCGCTCAAAAAAAATGTAATTGTCATTTGTTGAACAATATACTATTTTCTACCAGTGATCCTATTCCAAACGAAACTGGTTTATATATCGCCAAGAGAAGTTGGAATTTTTTAAACTCTTTGAAAACAACACGGCTTTTCATGAAGCTGTCAAGATTTTCCAACATTCAGTAGGCGATTCTGAGGACCTCATTTCAAGAAGTCAAAACTCTTACAGTTAGCCCTCTACTCACTGAAGGTCGATGAGACCTCCCAGGACAAAATTCAAAAAAAAAACTTTTAATATAGCCTATTTACCTTCAACAAATGCTGCTGCCATCCAGTATAATTTGCGGGTCTAATACCAAATTTAAAGCTGGTATCATGGACCAAAAAAGGTTAGCTAGGGTTGGATGAAGAAGTGCACCAGCCGGAAAGAAGTAATGATATGGTCAAAAATCAGCTATGAAAAAACCGATTTTCAATTGATCTCAAATTTAGTATATTAAAATGAAGGTATTACGAAATTGAAGTGTATATGTAGCATAAAATTGAATTATCTACAATTTTAATACAGTGTGGAATCCACTTATGGAATAGGATTCTTTATGTCATTATTTTAGAAAATAATAAAAAATGCCGAGACACGTCAACTTTTGGATTGAGTTGTGCGTTATGTTAACATAAATTTAAATGTCCAGGGTGATTCACGCAAGTATGCCATAGTCGGTGTTGTTTTTTTTAATGAAACATCCTGTATATTTGCATATTTTTGAAATCTTCTTAATGAACCGATTCCAACAAACTGAATAATGTATGGTCAATTATGAATTATACAGGGTGAAATTTTTATTTTTACAGTTATTAAACACATACATAAAATACCTGATGTATTTGATTTTAATACATTAAAATAAATGCTCAAAATGTTCTCCACCTAGTTATTGGCAATAGCACAGTCTCCTATAGAACTCCTCCTTAACTTTGTTCAAAGTATGAGGTGAAATATTCCGTATTTCTGTAGTTATCCTGTCTTTGAGGTCTACAATGCTAGCTGGTTGTGTTGCATATACTTGGTTCTTGAGATAAACCCACAGAAAAAAATCTAACGGCGTAAAGTCTGGTCCTAAATATAGGACCAATAATATGGTCGCCTATGGTACCGGCCCAAACGTTCACCTTTTGAGGGTACTGAGGATGTGTCTCACGCATCCAATTAGGATTCTCTGCTGACCGATATCTACAGTTCTGTCGGCTTACCTCTCCATTCAATGTGAATGTTCATTCGTCAGAAAAAAGAATGGTACCAAGAGCTATCTCACTTCTGTTCAGCTTATTCTTCAATCTTCCGCAGAAATCCATTCTACGATCTGGATCGTCTTCTGTTGCCTCCTGCACAAAAATTAATTTGTAAGGATGAAGTTTTTCTTTATGAAGATATCTTGAAACATTTGTATGACTAACATTATTTTTACGGGCAATTTGACGTGTACTTGAAGTTGGATTCTCTTCGACACTTAACAAAATATCCACTTTCACATCATCTTCAACGAAGTGTGGTTTTTTTTTCAATGGTTTGACATGTCCAAGTTCTCTGAATTGTGCATGAATTTTGGACACAGTACTTTGTGAAATAATAGGCAATTCGGGATACCTGTGATTAAATAAGTTTGCCACTTCAAGTTGACTTCTGCAGTTATGCCCGTACCCGATCATCATTAAAATCTCAATTCGGTGAGTCTCAGTTAAATATTTCTTTTTATGTCGACAAGGAAAGAGTGTTTGACAAAGATTTTACTTTTTCAGTATAAACTGTCAACACATCAACAACTGACAGAATAGAAAACAATCCACATTATTTACCGATTTAAAACAATCCACATTATTTACCGATTTTGTCCAATTATTGGCGTTTTTAGGCAATTTTTAGGTACTTATGATAAAATTCATGGGCGTAGCAGGTTTTGTTTAATATACAAATACGTCTAATAATTAGTTAGTTTAGATTTTTGATAAATCCATACTCAGCTAATTTAAAAAAGTACCAATATTTCAAGTGTAATAAATTATTAATTTTAAAATTTCACCCTGTATAATTCATAATTGACCATGCATCATTTAGTTTGTTGGAATCGGTTCATTAAGAGGATTTCAAAAATATGCAAATATACAGAGTTTTTCATTAAAAAAAACACCGACTATAGCATACTTGCGTGAATCACCCTGTACATTTAAATTTATGTTTACATAACGCACAACTCAATTCAAAAGTTGACGTGTCTCGGCATTTTTTATAATTTTCTAAAATAATGACAAAGAATTTTTTTCCATAAGTGGTTTCCACACTGTATATATTTTTAATATGAGTATCTGTTTCAAAATATACGTGCTTTTATAGTTAAGTTTCTCACTTTTTATTTCGGCTATACCACCGAACCGAATTTTAAGTTTTGATGCAAAATGTAATCCTGTTTAGTCATGAATGGGATGATATTTTCAAAGGGGTATTCGAACTACTTACAAGCAAAAGCTGTATTAAGTGGAAACATTTTGCGGCTTTTGGTTCACAAAAGTTATCTTACCTTCCAGTTTGATGCAAATTCAGATTATATATATTTAGAACCAAGCGAAGGTATTTAAACGATTTCCACTCAACTGGATTCCTCGATTGTCGTCAGAAGAAAACTCAAAACAGTTTATAATATTTAAACTTTTTTTTAGGTTTGTTGAGAACCTTATAGAAACGCCACCTCTTAAGAAATATAATCCACAAATAAGGAGATTAAATCTACCGGCTTGCGATCAATATAAATACCGTTCGGACGACTATTGGAAATGTTCCTTGAAACATCTTACCGGAACCACTTACCATCCGACAGGAACGTGCAAAATGGGACCATTAGATGACGGTTCTGCAGTTGTAGATCCCCAACTAAGAGTATATGGAATAAAAAATTTACGAGTTGCCGATGCTAGTATTATGCCGAAAATCGTTAGTGCCAATACGCATGCTCCGTGCATGATGATAGGACATAAAGCTGGTGTAATGATAACGGAACAATGGTTAAATAATTAATCGATTCAGCTGTTATAATAATAAATAGTAATGAATTAGTATATTATACACCATGGTGGTAAAGACTATTATTATTGACCGAGCACCAAGATTATTTCGCGAGGGGTTTTGTCTCCCGAAATAAGGTTCGAGATTTATAAATGTCTTCAACACCACGGTGTATATACAATTTTTTCCACTACTGGCCAAATTTAAGACGAAAATTGAAAATAATTCACTAACGCACCACGTGAAGCGTTTACTCCGTCGTCTGACTGACGACAGTTTTCGATATATTATGAACGTACTCGTTATGTCATCACTCATTTCTGGTTAGGCGCGAATTTTAAACTAATGACATTTTTGTTCAAATAATCTCATCTTGATAGGTTTTTTCAAGCATACGATAAACATTTTAAAGGGAGTAAATTCCCAACGCATTCGTGTAATCAAATTTTTAAAAATTTAGTAACTGAGTACAAAAAGAACATCATAGTGGGTTCTTATATTAAAGTATAAAGCACGCACGATTTTTCGGCGAAGCGAAGCCGGAGTGTTTTAGAGACCAGTTATCCACGAATACTTTACGCTATTTTTTTTTATTGGTGCACTTTGAAATTATAAATACTAGTATCTATTACTACTACAACAACTAGAAATGGAAATGAGAACTAATAATGTAAAATATTCAACAATTTCAATTTTATAAATGGAAATGGAAAATACAGTTGGTATTGTTTGAGATATTAACATTTCGATTTTTCAAATCAGAATAAATTGTATTTAAATGAATTCTGTCAATATTCTCAGAACTCAATGCAAATTAGTTTATGTTTTCTTCATTTCCATGACAACGCATTTCAACCATTTTATCTACTACCAATATGTAATACCATACTGATATGAGCTTCGTAATGAGATACTTTATCGTACTAGTTCGGTAAAGTTAAATTGATTGGAATGGACGTGTCAAAGTTGCAGAATGCACCAGTCTTCGAATCGCTTATATTTTTTTTCTTATCTATTGCGGGATTTAGCGGGTACTAGGGTTTGTATTGCGTTATTTGCAGCAAGTTCTATATAAGAATACACACTTTCATAGTTGGAGCTCATGTTGTTACAATTATACTAAACTGAAGTGAACGCGTCAAAACTGACAGTTCGTAAAATAAATCAACAATGAGCGCAACGCTTGCTTGTTACATTATTCTAATATCATTAATTTCAGGAATATTGACTAATTTTGAGTAAATAATTAACATTATTGGTAGTAGGTAAAATATTGTACTATATTCGTATCGTAAATTCATATTACGATTTTCAATGGGTTATCAAACTCGGCATTACGGCCTCGTTTGACGAATTTCCCATCTCATTTCGTAATATGGATCTTTACGACACTTAAATCGTAAATATCTAATTCGAATGAAGGTTTTGACGTTACAAAGTACTCCTGTCAGATTCATAATAAAAAATTGTCATTTAGACAGACTTCGTTTCTCGAGTTGTTAATGCTGTCATGTTAACTTTAAAAAACGCGGGTGTTTTAAAGTTTGTTCAACCATCCTTTGCCGTTACGTCATAATCAGTGAATTATCTGCTGTTTTACGTTTGTCTTATATTAGTTGAATGTTTCACACCTATTCTCGAAATTAAAATCAAAGACAATTGTTGTTGACTGATGTAATTGTTGATAATAAATACATCATTCAGCCACAGTCTAAACATCTGTTATTATTAAACAGAGTTTAAGTGTTTTATACAACCCGCCCATAATCGTATAGTAATTTAACTATTACGTAACGATGGCAAGTGCAAGACGTCGTAGCCCACCAAATATTCAAAAATCCGATTTTGGCGCCACTCAAAGCATTGACTTCATCTTAACATTCTGGCGAATCATCTCAAGCCACAGCTACCTGATTCATTCCACGCAATAAAACATAAAGTTCTATCGAAACCAGGAGGTTTTTTTGTTTGCACTGAACAATTGTGGTTATTGGGGATACGATGTTTTGCACCTAGGCCATCGGTATGCTATGAAAAAAAAAAAAAGTCTAAAATGTGTGAAACTATAAATAAACATATTCAAATTATATTATTTCCATGCTTCTAGCTTTTTTGTTTGCAAATCTTCAATAGTTTCGGGTGTTTCTATATGGTCTAATATGGCCTCCTCGATGGATATTGTTGTTAAATTTGTTAGTGCAAACTTTTTTTGAGTCAGATTCTACAACACCTTCATCAATAAAATGACTGGTTTCTGTCTCTAATGGTTCTTGGAAGTGGATAGTAGAGCCGTTAAATATTTACTTATTTTAGTTGTATTTTTATCACTTCTTGTTTTCTTTTCCTTATTCAATTCTGGTAACCAGATCATTTCTTTTTTATCTACCACCACTCATCGTTAAAACACGTTAAAACGATCAGTAGAACACAAACTATTTATTGTTTTTAGTACCTTGCACACACTTTCGATTGAAAGACTGTTCAATCAATTAAAGTTTTGGTGCTCTTGTTTCTTAAAGTCGGGCTGCTTTCATAAATTCATTCGAACAAACTTATGGCGGATCTTTTGATTTTAACGCTGAGCTCGTAATTATTGTAAACTCTAAAGCCCAAAGCGTAAAATTAAACCACAAACGTGAATATTATCTTGGGACACTTGTACAAAAAGCACACTATTATTTTTTGTTGTTTACGAGGCATTTGTTGCCTCTATTATATCTATTTACTTATCGATACTCCACTGCAAAGGAATATAATAATGTTGTTGTGTAAGTTTAAAAACAATAATTTCGATTGCGGCGCCCCTATTGCTTTGGCGCCTGTGTGCGCCGTACACTTCGCACACATGGACGGCGCGGCCCTGACCAAGCTGCGCCATCAAGTTTGTGTTCGATTGTCATTGAAAATTCTAACAAAAATGTTAGAAAATACCTATTCAACATTCTCGGTAGTTTAGTAGTAGTAGTAGAAGTAGTGAACCCGGTTCTGTCTTCACCAATGGTATTAATCGGCTTTCTCCTCGACGACTAGCTTCACAAAACGACTAGCATTACTACATCGTTAAAAATATATTACCGAAATTGAGAGTTCTCAGTATAAACTCGACTAACCTCCATAACACAACTGAAATTTTCATTTAAAGGATGATAAGTATAAGTAAATGTAAATGATAAAATCAGTAATTTATCTTTATGATAGATAGTGTGAAAGATAAATTCAATAACCACATTAGATAACAATTCAAAAATTATATTCCCTCGTAAATAAGTGTAACGGAACCTTCTTTCAACTAATCAAACCTCAAGATGCATTTACAAGACGGATATATAGATACATGTCCAGGAAATACTCAAGGAGCGTCTGGATATTTGTTTTTAACTTTAATCAACAGTTTGTTAGGTTCCAAATGTAAATTGGGATCAAGAGATCCTTATAATGAAGATTATGCTTCAAAATTACAAGACGGAGATGAGTTTGATTTCATAGTAGTGGGTTCCGGCTCTGCGGGTTCGGTCGTAGCTAATAAATTAAGTGAAAATCCTTATTGGAAAGTGTTAGTTTTAGAAGCTGGAGGGTATCCATCAGCTACTAGTGATGTAAGTATTTAGTTGACTGGAAACGTTTTACTGTAATTAGAGTAAGTTAGAATAGTTAGATATGTCATTTGTCATTTGTGTGTGAAACAATCTAAAATTAGTGATTGTTTTAATGGCCTTGAACCTAACGGTGAACCACAAAGGTGGGAGCTTTTTGACTATTTTTTTATTCGGACCGAAGTAAACTGAGCGAGAAGTAATAATTAAATAGAAACTGAATAGGAAGCTGTTTTCTAGATTTGATTAATAAACTAGTAGCATATTATACAGGGTGATTCATTAAGAATGTCCAATCTCTGTGCTGTAGATTCTAGACCTCAAAATATGATGATTCTGCTTAGCATGCCTTATGCAAATACTGCTAGTTTCCGAGATACGGGGTGTTCAAAGTTTAAATTTTGATTTTCGCAATAATTGTTTATGTTTTGACAATTTCTCTTTGGAAATTGGCAATTTTACGTTTTTTGGCATGAGGAATCATACTTTGCACTCTAATTTAACATTGCTAATAGAGGGCGCTAGTTAAACTTGTTTGTGTTAATTAAATCAAAGTAAACTTTTTTGGGCTGAACTTGCAACAAAAATAATAGAAAAATATTAAAAAGCGTTAAATTCTACAAAAAAAAGTTACTCTCCTTTGATTCGTGTAACTCAATCGGTTATCGAGTTATTTGCTTCTAAAAAGTTCAATAAATTTTAATTTTTTCATAAAAAATTTTATTATTCCTTAAATATGTAATAATAACAAATTTGTAAACAAAAATGAAAAACTTCAAAGCAAATGCTCAAAATGCCCACCATTTACTTCAATACACTTTATGATCCGCTTTCGTGAAGATCTCTTAATATCAAAATCACATTCGTGAATTAAGCCGTGGTTTAATTTTTCGTTTTCTTTTCAAGTGTTACTATTAGACAGTTTGTGTATAGTTTAATTTTTCGTTTTTCTTAAGTAGGCTTATGTCACTTTTAGACAGTTTGTGTAGAAGCAAAAATTGTATAATAATAAGAATAAGTAATACATTAGTATACCATTTATTAACAATTTAGTAATTAACAAGTGTAATAGTTATTTATCAAATAATGCCTAGGCATAACGATTTTTCCAATAATGAGATGCGCGATATTATTTGTGTGTTTGCTCAGTCAAATTATAGAGGTCCAGCTGCGGCTCGAAGATATTCACAATTATACCCAAATCGAAGGCAACCCAATTACAACCTGTACCGAAATCTTTACAACCCCTTAGGTGAAACGGGGTCTTTACGCTCTAAAACTGAGCACGGTGCTCCAAAAAAACCACTGCCGATGAAGAAGATGAAATTTTAATTTGTGTTACGGAGAATCCAGATATCAGTACTCGCCGATTAAGCCTGCAAACAGGTAAAAGCCAATCATCTATTTTTAGAATACTGAATAGGGAAAAATTGCATCCATATCATTACACTCCTGTTCAGAATTTATTACCTCAAGATTTACCTAAGCGTCTACAATTTGCCCATTTTTTGCAAGATAAACAAAATGTCCACCCAGATTTTCTGGATACAATTCTTTTTACTGATGAGGCAACATTTACCAGACGAGGAATATTTAATTATAAAAATAATCATTTGTGGGATTCTGAAAATCCACATGCTATGAGGGAAATACATTTTCAGCACGAGTTTAAGGTTAACATTAAGGTGTGTAATATGTGGCTATTTAATAGGTCCTTCTGAATTGACATCTAATAATAAAATGTCGGATGACGGAGAAGCAAACAACATAGGAGTTATGTGATTCAAGAGTATGAGATTCAACTGCACAGAGAGACCACCTCGCTTAATGAACTAATTAATTGAAATTTAACCATCATCCGTTGTTTATCAGTAAACAATGGAAACTAAATAGAACATGACATGAGGACCCACAACAATATGGCCAGCCTTTCAGTGAAGATTTTTTTTTAATAGTAAATATTATTTGTTCCACAGTAACCAAAATTACCTTTGCTTCCGACAAGCTTAGTATCTTTTTAAAATCCCTAGGCAGTTGACAAAAGTAAAAAATTCCCATTTGAATATTTTCTAATGTTTTTCAAGAAATAAAATTAGTTTTTATAAATATCTGTGTCTCCAAATTGAATTATCTATTTGAAATGTTTTTATTTTTCGTTATTTCGGAAATATTGAAAAGATAAGAAATAAAATGATAAGGAATTAGGCCGGTTATTGTTATGAGTGTAAGTAAACATTTTGATTCAGTACAGTGAATCAGTAATATTATGATTTTGGTTTTATAATATAGCTTGATTGATAACATATCACCCAAACTTGACCTCCACACAAAAAGTATCTAGGAGCACCATTCACAATTAATCAAGATTCTTTAAGTTCCATCCAAAAAAAAATGACCGAAAGTAAACCCAAAAATACAATACTTTCATTTCTTCTGCTCGTGAAATATTATACGGAATTACACTCGTGCATTAGAATAAGCCTCCTTTGGAGTCGGGCTCTTTCGCCTAAATATGAAAGTAAACTAATGCAGTTATTAGACAACATGCTTTCATAAATAAACGGTAACACTTGTGTAATTACTTCCGAATATGTACGCAGGTGCAAAATATATTTTTTAGACGAAGCCATCTGAAAGTTGCTCGTTCTGTATTCATTTACATACCGAAAGTTGCGTTTTGAGTGTTCCAGGTATTGAAAGTGACAGTTCCGTACTGCAAAACACTTTCGGGACGTTCTGGTAGAGATATACATATTCCATCTGCATCCAATCCAATCAATATTAATAATTGTCCTGGAGGTACAATCAACATTACTTGCAAATATTTAATAAATTAATATTGACATTGCAAATATCATTAAGTACATAATATTGTTCAATAAATGGAATGTTTATAATTCTCTATTATTTATTTTCTTACTTCAGAGTAATTGAAAAAAGTTTTGGATCATATGAGTCGTCTAAAAAATGTTGTGTACGCCGGAGCTGAAATACTACTTTGTCGGACTTGTCTGTTGCTCGCCTCGCTTCCCTCGTCTTGCAATTTTTAGACTCGTCCAACAAAGTAGCACTTTTAGTCCTTGGCATACAAATAACTATGTAGATTACTTCAATACCTAGTTTCCATGTAAGAGCACATAAAAATGAAAAATGAAATTCCCAATGCAAAATAACAAATATTACAAAATTTATGAAATCAAACAATTTTATTTTGTTAAATCTACATTGTGTTTAAACATAACGTGACGCGTTTCGCTAACACAGTAGCTTTTTCAAACGAATGGAGATATATTATTATACCTCCATTCGTTTGAAAAAGCTACTGTGTTAGCGAAACGCGTCACAACTTTAAGGTTAAATATAATGTAGATTTAACAAAATAAAATTGTTTGATTTCATAACTTACTATAGATCTACATCAAGTAAAAGCCTCATCTATTCAATTACAAAATTTGTTATTATTGTTTTGCTTTCGAAGTTTTGTTTAGGATTCAATTTTTACACAAAAAGCAATTATATATCATTGTTTTTATATAGTAGAAGGAATTAGAAAGTTATTCACAGTTTCCTGTAGATGAATTGTCATTTTAGTAAAGCGTGTTATGAATATATGTTAAAGGTAATAGTACACTATTATATCGCCCTACAGAGTTTTTGAAAATCAAATAACAAAGACCGTTCACTAGGAAGCAACAACTACATCCCTGGCTATATACCACGAAGGACCTTGAATTACACTTAAACGTTAAATTTAAACGAGGTTGGCATATCTGCAAAATAGAACCTACTATTTCAGTTTGAAATGTACCTCGATATGCTGAAGAACACTATTAAGCCCTTAATGATTCATGAATTGGAGAACCGGACGGCGATAGCAATCTAGTTATAGTTGAAGATTGGTTACACTTCCAGTAAGATGGAGCACCTCCCCATTAGGCAGTAGCAGTTGGGACTGGTGAGACAGTAATTAGTTCAAATTGATTGTAAGGAGAGGTCCGATTGAGTGGCCACCTAGGTCAACAGACTTACCGTCACCTGATTTTTTCTAAGTGCCTTTCTTTAGTTTGAAATTTAACACTTTTTAGTTTTCTTGTCAAATAAATGTTTCTGATTAATCCTGTTTCCATTTAAATTTTTGTAGGGGTAGGCATAGGACATTTTAGCTCCCCCTCTCTACCTTAGAAACGGTTTTGATTCTTATTTCGTTCACGAGGTACAGCCTATTGTAATACTTGAAAGTTAAAGTATAATAAATGTCTTCGACATCATTTCAGATACCTGCGATGTTATTTAGTCTCCAAGAAACGGAAGAAGATTGGAAATATAAAACGGAACCTTCGGAAACGTCTTGTTTGGGATTTAAAGACAAGCAATGCAGATGGCCCAGAGGAAAGGCCTTAGGAGGGAGCAGTACGTTAAACGCTATGCTATATTTAAAAGGTTTCAAACGAGACTACGATCATTGGGCGGAGCTTGGCAATGTTGGTTGGGATTGGGAAAGTGTTAAAGAAGAATATAAAGCCTTATCCAATATTCACGAATGGACAACCAAATATAATATTGGTAAATACATATTATTTTGATGAATCTTAGATTTTACAGAGCGACAGAGCGATATCCTATTAGTGGTTGTAGTGGTTCGAACCTATTTCTTATTTTTTGATTGTATAGTATTGTAATAATTTCACGTGCGTGCTTCTTCAAGTATAAAGACGTACATTATTCACCAGTGAATAATAGGTGTGAATAATGACACATATATTGAAAATCATTCTTATATACAAACAGTCACGTAGCTGTAGCTTTTACAAGGGGAGGGTTTTGGTTTTTTTCATCTGATAGGTTTAGAAGGGGAAAGCTTTATTGAAGGCGCCGCCTAAGGCAAAAAATCGAGTGCCACGACCTAAAGCAATTTTTTAAGTTCAAGAAATAATGGTAAGTTTTTTTTAAATCATTTGTTTGACTTGGCTACATCTAAAATTATTTTTAAACATCGTTTTTCGTTTTGCCCCCTTCTGCTAAAATGGTTATAACCATTTATATATATTTTTTTGAAGAAGCCGTCCCTTCGCCGGCACCACCTCAGCCTATTGGGCTTATTGTGGATTCTCCTAGCATTCTGACTACAGCCTATTCAGCCAATCCGTTCCCTGTATTAGCTCATACAGGTTCTTTACTGGTTGGTTGTAGAAGTCTTCTGGAGTCATTTGGGGTCTTTCATTTAGTTTTTGCCTCCTGTGGTCCAGCGTCTCACAGTTGCATAATATGTGCAGAGCTGTTTCAGTGTCCTTTTTGCATCTCCTGCATGTGAGGTCTCCGTTATACAGCCCTATTTTGTTCAGGTGCTCCTTTGTGGGAAAGTCTCCCGTAAGAAGCCCCGTTATGGTGCGTAGTTTGTTCCTGCTCATAGAGAGCAGTTCTTTTGCTACTTTTTCTAATGGTTCTTTTATAAATTTCTTCCCATATGTTTGCCTGGGCGTATTTTTCCAGAGTTTTATGGATTATTCTTTTACCCACCCTTTTAACCAAGACCTAGTGGAGCATCTGGGGATGCCTACAGATGGTTCGGGTCCGTTCATCAGTGTTGACGATCCTGCTCTTGCAAGTTCGTCAGCTTTTTCATTGCCAGCGATTCCTTTGTGACCTGGGACCCACTCCAGTGTTACACTGTTCTGAATCGCCAGTCTATTAAGTTCTTCGCCGCATTCCCACACCAGCCGAGATGTTATCTGTATATTAATTTGGGAGCACCTATTTTAAAAAGTGATAGATGATTGAAAATTGAAGCTTTTATTGAGACAGAAAATCAATCTCACAAAAGTAAATTTAACCTCTTCAGCTAAATTATCCACAATTGTTGAGGAATCTATTTCTATTGCCACATTCCGATGGTTACTCATATTGCGGCAGTATGCTAATAAAAAATTATTGTACCTTTATTGTATTTTCTATTGGGAGGGTTTGAACCTCCAAACCCCCCCTTATATACGTCCAAATGATACAATATATTAAATGAAAATTTTTACTACGACGTGGATTCAAAGTCTGAAATTCCTCACTTCACCAAGTCATAGCCGTAATCCATCGGGTAAGAAGATATATGTAATATTAAATATATAATCTGTTCAATAACAAAAGAAGTAATTATTAGTTTTTTGTAAGTGTTTTATTCAGTCAGGTGTGCACCATCATGAATAATAGCCATCATTATATGCTTGTTGAATAATATACCATTATTAGCTATAGAGTAACTGTGAACAACTATTCTTCTGGATTATTGATTATTAAAGCTATATCTTGTATCCGTATTCAACTCCTCTATAAGCTTTCGATAGTGAACATGTAGCTTATGTGTGGTTGACTTTGAAGTAGTCTGGGTGTCACAAATCTGGCCTGCTATTGTATAAAAATGAGTAGTGGTCGGCCATAATAACCCCCGTAATACATAGGTGAGGAAGCATTCGTGTGCTGCCTATAACTTCCTTATAGCTTTCCTTTGCATTGTATTTGTCCCCCACAACAAAGATTAATGTACTAGCATTCGTCCCAAAACTCTTGTGTACAGCCATTTGGTAGTTTTCGCACAGTTTTTCCATACATTCTTCTCTCTACCTAAAGCGTCTGAAGGTGGGTGTTCCCTTTCTGGAACTAACTTTTCGTCGGTTAGTCGGTTTCACTGCGGTTTTAGCTTAAGTTAACGTTAAGGAATGGCCTATGTTCTGATTATCATTATTACCCTAAAAATAATTTGCTCAGATCAAGTGGAGCAATCTCTACATAAGTAAATGTTATAATTTTCAAGCAGCAATCTTGACATAAGTAAATGTTATAATTTTCAAGCAGCAAAAATGAGAAATTTCACAAAAAATTCCGGCAAAGTATATACCTATACATAAATTACACTGCAAAGTCACGAATCTTAAAATTTTACCTATGTAGTGTATACTATTTTTTTACTACCTTGGTCGAAATTTTTTGAGGTTATAGGAGCGTGAGTATGGCAGAGCTCGACATCACTTATCATTGTTATTCTTGGTGCGATGGGTTAGTGAATGCCTTCCATAGTGAGGGTCGTTCAATTCCTACCGAGAATACTGTACGTTTAAAACATTTTTTCTTTCAATTATTTAACACCAATTATCATAGTCTTTCAGAATAATATAATTGAAACGATATGTACGTCAAGAGCCAGAAGGTTATCACTAATGAATGATGTAATGATTAAATCCGAAGTACACAGAAAATCCATTACCTTAGTTTATTTAATTAGATACCAGACATCGATCTTGAAAGATGAACGGAAGAAAAAAAAAACTATTTATTTTTTAATAAAAATAAACAATAGTATGCAAATTACGCAAAACAGGGTGTATAGAAAGACAGATATATAATAAAAGAGGTTTTAAAACATCTGCTCGTAAACTCTGTAACAGAATACAAAGGATATTTCTTTCTGTTACGAAATTTCTTGTAAAGATACTAAACAACTAAAAGGGTGTTTATCCCTTCTCTTACTTTCTCCATTTTGTCATTGTTCGTTTTGAGAATTGAGTATGATTTAGTTCTAAATATTGTTTATTCTTATTTAAAAATGCTTCTTCAAAGCATGCAGTCCAGCACCTTCGTCCATGGCACCGGATTGTATTTTTAAAATAGTACTTTTGTCAGTGGTGAACTTACACTAGGGGCAGTCGGAGCAAGTGCCCAGGGCAGCAAAATTTGGAATTATGAATTTCAGTGATTAGATGGGGCGGCATTTTATTCAGTGCCCAGGGGCGGCAATAAGTTTAAATCCGACCTTGACTCTTCTGTTAGTGATTTTTGGTAGAGATCTCTTCTGAAAACCAAAAACTACTACGTACCCGATCAGGAAATTCAGTCAAACCCATGATTTCTAAACAATGTTGGATCGAATGTATACGTGCATTTTATTAATGAATCATTGCATCTCTCGAATTTATTAGTCTCAGATTATATACGGTATACTAATCTGCCGGTTTGCGTGGTGGGGGTAGGCATATAAAGTAGTCAAAAATCCCAAAAATCACTCGAGCGCGTCAGATTTTTGGGAGGGGTGTTAAGTAGGCCCCAAGGAAGCTTCCTTTAAAAAAACTGACGATTTCGGCGTGACGATAAGTTACGACAAATTTTTGAAAATGCAAAAAAAAGTTCTTTTGAAAAACTCAAGCGCGTCAGATTTTCATAGGAGAAGTTTATCTCGGTATCCTCAAAGCATATTTTCTTAATCTGACAAAAATGGTGGGTTCTCTTAATCTGACTGATTTTTGTATCTGGACGGCATATTTCTGTGAAGCGCTCAGTCTGTACTACATGTTTATGGCACATTCCTCTTTTTTGCTTAAATTCTTCACTTCGTTTTGCTTACGGTACGTCCAAAAAACAATTTGAGGATCAACAGGCTATTGAATAATATAAATAAATGAAACTGTACATGTTAATAATACTTTTGTATACACAGATACGCGTAACTTTTTCCACGAAAATTGTCGAGAAGCTTTAGGAAAAAAAATTGAGATATAATGAAAGTTACATAATTCATACATCGTTGTTCCATATCAATTTTTTTAACACCCTCCGTTTTCGAGATATACTCAAAAAACGGAAGTTTGACTTTTCATTATGCTTTAAGGACAAAAGTTTCAACTTTGGACAAAAATGTAAAGTGACCTTTTTTGTGTAAAATAAAATTACTTACCTTTTTTTTTGTTCGAAATTTTTTTTTGTAAAATGTATCGTTTGCTACTTATATGCCGCAACGCGTTTTTCGGAAGACGAAATGGCTGCTCCACACTTCCGGTCATGCGGAAACCGGCCGATTTTGTATTTTTAGTAAGTTTTAGATTATATTCTTCAAAATAAAAAAATTAAATCGCGCTCGAGAACGCCAGATTAACGTTTTCATAAGTTCGCGACCCTATAACTCTTCCGCGTCAAAGACTTATCGTCAGATTAGTTAAATTTAGTCTTAAAACACTAAGATCAACCCCCAATATATTAAACTGCCACTCTCGAGTATCCCCGAAAAAAACCCCATTCGCATCCCAAACTATAAAAATTGTTGACAAAGTTTAATAAAGTCCGTTTCGTTTGGCATACAGAACAATAACCACAAAATCCAATCTACCAAATTTTTCAAGAATTTATGTAGCACTTTCCCATTTTTTAGGAGATCCTATAAAAGAAGCTTTGGACGAATCGTATAAATTAAAAAACTACAGAAATTTGGATGAAGAAAATCCAGAAGATCCCATTGGAACATTAGTAGCTACATCCACAATAGAAAATGGAATAAGGTACAACGCAGCAAAAGCATTCTTAGGCAAATTCAAAGATAGAGCAAATCTTTTTGTTTCAACAAATTCTTTAGTAAGAAAAGTAATCATAGATGCGACAAGTAACACAGCAATCGGTGTACAAGTTGAAATTTCTGGAAAAATATTGACGCTGAAAGCATCAAAGGAAGTTATACTTTCTGAAGGAACTATCAACTCGGCTCAAACACTGATGCTATCAGGTGTAGGTCCAAAGGAACATTTAAAGGAAGTTGGTATTGATTTGATTAAAGATTTACCGGTTGGGAAAAACTTGCAAGATCATCTGATGCACTTTGGCTTCGACATATCATTAACAATTGATTCGATGGCACCTGAAAACAGACCCGAAAATACTCTAAACGAACTATTCCAATATTTTATGTACCAAACTGGATTTCTTTCTAAAATTGGCATGACAAATTATCTGGGATTCATTAACACCAAAAATGATTCTGTATATCCGAATATTCAATATATCCATATACTTATTGGTCAGCATGATAATTATCTCGAACCTGAGATTTGTAGAGGAACTGGAGTGATTGACGATGTTTTCCAAAGCAAAATGAACGTTTTGCAAACTGGTAATCTATTGACTTTAAACTCCATCTTATTAAATCCAAAATCAAATGGTCGTGTTGTATTGAAAACTAGAAATCCTGGTGATAGTCCGCTTATTTTCCCAGAATATTTTACAGATAAATTGGATGAAGATATCAACGTAATGCTGGAAGCAATTAGGTGAGTTTAGTTACTAATCAATTTTCTATATTTTCACTAAAATATGTGAAATTTTGCATACGTTTTAAAAATAAAGAATTATTAGTTTCTTGTAAAATTGTCCTATTTAGTAGTCTATTTTACAGAGTCTTGAAACATATTTTTCAAAAACAGTTACCGTTCGACTAAGGAGAAACAAATTAAATTAAATTACACTTCTTAGTCTTGGTCACTGCTTTCGGAAAAAAATTTCGTGAAGATTTAGAATAATATAATATTTATTTTTCAATATGTATAAATTTTAACAATAAATACTTGTTAAGTTAATTTGGCACTTCAATAATTTTTATGATATTCGAGTACTTTTGTAATATTTCCAATTTCCTCAAATGACAATTAAGAGCTCCACCCTATCCAAGAAGACCGTATGAAATTCTTGACTCAACCAATGCATTATACAGTGCTATTCAAAAGTCCCTTCCCCCCTCGTATCTTTTGAACGGCTACACTTACATTAATAACATTTGGAGAGTGAAAATAAAGGGTTGTAAACTTCTCTACGAATGGTAACAGGTGACGTAATAGTAATAGATGACGTCACCGTGCCACTCTGGCCGATAATTTTAAATAGGACCTTATGGCAAGTGATATCTCGTTTGAAAGGCATTAACATTGGCTACATAGCCATATTAATTTTGTTTGGGTTCAAACTAATTTTGACGGATAAATTAAATAAATACCAAAATTATTTAAACTATTTTTTTAAATTTAACTAATCAAATATAAACAATGGATTCTTATATCAAGTGTTCGAAATGTGCTCCGTCTACTTCCTGACAGTAATACATCCTATTAGTAAACTCTTGTCGTACTCGTTCGAATGTGTCAGCTGAAATTGCATTGCATTCTTCAATAATTATTTCATTCAAAACGCCAATGCTATCTGGTGCCGTAGTATAAACCTTGGATTTCAAGTACCCCCATAGAAAAAAATCTAATGGTGTCAGATCTGGTGACCGAGGTGGCCATTCTATAGGACCTCGCCGGCCGATCCATCTACCTCGATATTCCTCATCCAGGTAACGTCTTACTGCACCATAATAATGTGCAGGAGCACCATCTTGTTGAAATGTTATTTACAGATGGCCGAATTAACGGCTCAATTGCATTTTGTAACATCTCCAGATACACTTCACCGCTTAAATTTGAATTTAGGAAGACAGGACCAACTATGTGGTTTCCCAAAATACCTGCCCAAACATTGACTTTTTCTGGAAATTGGGTATGTTGTTCACGAAAGGTGTGAGTATTTGTGTCACTCCAATACCTTACATTTTGTGTATTCACATTTCCATTGAGGCAAAAAGTACTTTCACTAAAACAAATTGTTTTTGTGTAATGTGGGTTTTGAGTAGTTTTATTTGTCATACATTCACAGAATTCGAGTCTTCTGTCGGGGTCGTCATCCGAAAGGTAGTGCACCATTTTTAACTTTTAAGTATGGATTAAATTTATTTTTAGCCAGCACTCTCTGTACAGTACTTTTACTTACTTCACAGATAGACGCAACTTCAGTTAAAGAGGAAGTGGGGTTTACTACCATTTCAGCAACTATATCAATTTTTTTATCATCACTAACTGTTGGTCGACCAGATCGTTCGACATCTTGAACACTACCTGTTGCTTCAAACTTGTGAAGGAGCTCCCTCAAATGAGTTCTAGAGATAGGGCGATCTGGGTATCTCTCATTAAATAAACGTTCCGCTTCATCGAGATTCTTTCTAGATTCACCATTTATCAAGATAGCTGCTACTTTGTCGGCTTGAGTACGTACCATTTTGCCTATGTAAACTCTTAAACGTCTTGTTAAACAAAATTGAATATTTAAGCTATTTAGAAAAACTTAGCAAAGCAACAGATACCATTAAATTAAAAACGTCAATTTTTTTGACGACTAACCTGAGGCGGACTGAAAAATCTTCAATATTTAAATGTGAAATAATAATTTTGTTATTTATTTAATTCATCCGTCAAAATTAATTAAAATCCAAACAAAATTAATATGGCTATGTAGCCATTGTCAATGACTTTAAAACGAGATATCACTTATCACTTATCACTTATCAAGAAAATGAGAACAATTTCACTTTTTAAATAGATCGCTTCAAATTTAGATATTACATGGGTAAATCTAATTATAAATTATATATTTGACAGCTTGCCATTGGTCAATCTTAATAAAATTCATTTGACAGCTTTTTTATCCGAACACATACGGATATGTCAGAGATGGATTTTTATCCGATATTTTAGTGGTAGCAACCGAATTTCAGTAAGGAATTGTACAGTCATAAGTAATTTGAGGATTCTGAGATTTTTATATAGTATTCATAAAGCTTCAAATTAGACTTCTTATCAATTAGTTTTTCCATTTAATCCATATTTAATTCTTTACAAGGGCTCAAACTTTGCTTAATATGCGTAATTACCTCATGATTCGTATTTTTTTCAACAAAATTTGGTTAGCATTTCAAAGTTTTTATTCGATGAGAGCTCTAAGTTCAACATTAATCTACATGATATATTTTTTCTTAATTTTCAATACATCCATAGGCCGATAGATTCCCCTTAAAATAAATGCAGTTGCGGTAATTGCAATATCAGTATCACTCTTACTTCAATATTGACGCAAAACTATCTGCTTAACGAGCAATCTTCACCACAAAATTGGAAAAAAAACTAATCGCTCGGGTTGGAATACTGACGAGCAACTGTTTGTTGCATAGCGGAGCAGTCGGTTTGGACGTTTTTCGCGCAATGACCAACTTATGTTTGCTAACGTTGCTGCAACGTTCACAAATGCTCAGGGCAGGTTGGCGGGGTTCGGCGCGCTCGGTCTGGACGCACCTTTAGATACAGTTCCGTGTACCACACCTGATGGCATGTTTCCAACCCATCCCAGTTAAGCAGGGTATGGTATGGTTGGTTGGCGTTGATTTATATAACTTCTTATTTCAAGAAGCGAGTTTGTCATAGCATCTGTGATTCTAGAATCACTGTGGGTGTTAGTTTCCTCCGTGACATTCCCCATTGCACTCCAGCCTGTAAGCTGCCATTCCAATATAGTTAGTTCCATCAATATGTACCCTAGCTAATGGACCCTTAAACATACATTAATGAAAATGGATAAAATACCTAAATATGTATTATGTGTTTTAGATTTCTTGAAAGTTTGATCGAAGAAGCTCCTCTACAAAAATTCCATCCGCAAATAGTAAAACTCAACCTTCCAGGTTGCGATGATTACGAATTCCGATCTGACGAATATTGGAAGTGTTCTTTACGACATCTTGCGTCAACTATTTATCATCCCACCAGTACGTGTACAATGGGACCTAGGGACGACGGAAATTCAGTAGTCGATCCAAGATTACGAGTTCACGGAATCAAAAAGTTGAGAGTTATTGACGCTAGTATTATGCCGAAAATAGTCAGCGCAAATCCGCAAGCTACAGTTATGATGATAGGACATAAAGGTGGGGTGATGATTACGGAAGATTGGTTGAAGCATGAAGAGCTTTGATGTGATGTAAACTAATGTTCATGGCCATAATGTACTATGTAAGTGGTGAATAAGTTTGAAATTGTTTTTTTTCAGTTATTCGCGTTTATTCAGACTGTTTTCATTTAGTAGAATATGATTTTCTAGTGAAACTGTTTTTAAATTCAAATTAGGCCTACTTAATATTTAATGTAATACAAATATGTTAACTGGCAATTATTTATTAAGCGCTTATTTAATCAATTACTGAGAATTCAAATATTGTATACATTTTTGAAATAAAAACTCACCCAGTTACTAATATATTTTTAAGATGACATACCTGAAAAAAAAAAAGATAAAACAATAATTATTATGAAAAAATCTTCAATAATTAGTTATTGATATAATGTGGTTTTTTATCATTTACAAAAAATACATTCTTGGAGCCAAGAAACTATAAAAAAAATGTATCTGTATATGGAATAATAACAATTGAATTATCTGTTTGGAACCTTACTTCATGGAATCTACTAATATTACTTTTTAATTTTGTTCATGTATCGGCTTGTCTAGTCGGGAAGTGATTTCTCTGCGAATAATAGTTAAAGTAAATTTAAAAATATGGGGTTTGTTTTATTAGATTCAGAATTAAATTCTGAAAATGGAGAATTTTTGAATTTTTTTGCCATTGAAAATTTCAATTGTTATTAACAAAAAACGAAGAGAAAAAAAGATGGTCTCAGTTTTTTAGCAATAACTATGAAACTATTGGAGATAGCGCCAATATTAAAAAAGGTCCTGAAAGAAAAATTTCACAAAAAAAGTAAGTACCTATCCTAGAACTTCATAGTTCTCCTCTCAGGACGACATTTTAGTACTGAAAGACACCGGCACGAGTTCAGGAAATATATTATTGGGTCAATCGTAGAAGGGAAGTAGAAGATTGGTGCAAGAAATGGGATCTGTGCAATAGAAGAGGAGATCCTAAAACAAGAAGCCGAGTAAAAATGGCACAGTATCTTGTATCTTTCCGGAGAGCCTTTTGAAATACTTGCAATTGATAATCCAGAAAAAATTATAGGCGACTACCAAAACGGGCTTAGACAAGGAAAATTGACACTAACGGCAATACACACCATCGAACAAATCTAGGCAAAGTGTACCTACTGGTTAGTATCACTTTCTAAAAATTTGACAACATCTGAACTTCGAATTATATTTATCCGTCACTCCTTGGGGCAACCTTAATAAATCAAACAATTAATAACCCAAAAAACAAAACAAAAAGTTTGATACTTATTTATTGCTTTGGATAATATGAACAAACGAATCTTGATCGATTAAACTTGGTGATCGTGCTCTTGAGGAGTGTATTCTGAAACATATCCTTTTTGCCATTTTTGTTTCAAAATTTCTCCCATCTTAAAACCGATCATGGCGTCTGTAGCTATTGTATTTCCCATTGGTATATTATTCAACACGCTTGAGTCTGCCACTCTTAGACACCTGATAATATAAAATAAAATACAATTTTCGATGATCTTTACAAAAAATTACATTTATCTACGACCACCTTTAAAATTAGTCATTTACGAACCAAAAAATGTGTGAAATCATACGTTATACATACGTTAAAAAGCGTGCGTAAATGAACAATGCTTTTTATATGGGACTTTCATTATAACACCCAAAAGCGTGCGTAAATGACCAATGCTTTTTAAATGGGGTTTTCATTTCAACATTTTTTTAGCTACGTAATTATCTAGTTGCCTTGAATTTAGTCGTTTGTTGTATAAACTTTTGTGCTGTCAGTTAATTTGACAGAAGTGTCAGACAGTGAAAAATATTTTCCGTTATATTTAAAATTTCAATTACACTTATTTTAAATGGAAGAACCTCGAGAAGAATGCATTTCTTCGGATTGCACACCACCTGAAATTAGAATTCGTTGTGTACATAATTGTTTATAGAAAATTTATTTTTGTTTTTTAGCCCCTTCAAAGCACATTTTTTTATTTTTTCTTCATGTGGTCGTAGATAAAGTTTTGCATGACACTTCTGCGTGAAGTACCTACTTTTGCGCACTTGTATCATAATAGCTATTTATACAACTAGTTGCAAAATGAACGTGCTTTTGCACTAGATATGAGGATTGGACCACGAGCGTAGCGAGTGGTCCAACACTGTGTGCAAAAAACACGCTGTTTTGCATCGTGTTTATATACAAGATTTTTTGTAATTCAGTTGACGAAAATAAAAGAAGAAAATTTTCATTATGTTTCATTGGAATTTTAAATACTATCAAAGCCATGCTTGTTTGTTTTTATGGAGATAACCATTACAACAATGATCAAAACCTCAAATGTTAAGACATATTTGTCAAAATAACCACATTCATTTGTTAATTCTGTCCATTCAGCCTTTAAACATGAGCGAATCTGGAGAGTCCCTACCTTCAGATGTTGAAGAAGTTGCAAAAGCTGTTGTAGTAAATTTGCTGCCAAGTAAGTCAAAAGCAGCATATGAAACAGCTTATTCTAACTTCCAAAAGTGGTTCGAAGTGAAGAAGATAAATACTGAAAAAACGGTATCTGAAAAGGTTCTTCTTGCTTCTTTTTCATACAAACCAAAAATATTCCAACCGTCGACGATGTGGAGTCACTATTCGATGTGGATATCAGTAAGTTTACAAATTTGATTTCTTTTTTGAAAAGGATTGCGGAAGGATATCGGCCAAAAAAATCAAAAGCATTTAGTAAGGAAGATTTCAGTAGATTTTTAATAGAAGCTGATGATCACATTTATTTAGGTTTGAAAGTAATTTTTGTAGTTGGGATAGCAGGAGGTTGCCGAAGAAATGAATTACTAAATATGCGGACCGAGGATGTTAGCGACTGCGGTTCTTTTGTTAAAATAAGCATTCCAGATACGAAGACAAAGATTGAGAGAATTTTTACAATAACCGAAGGTGAGTTGATGGAATTAATCTGATTGCATTAGTCCGAAAATACATTCAAATGCATCCAAACCATGTAAAAAATAATCGTTTTTTCCTCGGATATCGAAACGCAAAATGCAATATTCAACCTGTTGGCATCAACAAATTTTCTGACACCACCAAAAAAATAGCAACATTCCTTGGCTTGCAAAATCCTAAATTATTCACTAGCCATGCATTTCGCAGATCGTCTGCAACGTTACTTTCAGATGCTGGTGCTGATATACAAACGTTGAATAGGCATGGTGGATGGAAGTCCAACGCTGTTGCTGAAAATTATATTGACGAATCTATCAATAATAAAAGAAAAACAGCTGTGAAGATACTTGGGCAAAATACATTGACAAATATCGACAATATCGCAGTTCCGAAACAAAGTACATCGACAAGCATAACAATGAATTCAAACGTGGCTGAGTTTTTTAACAATGATGTATCATCTGGGGTTTCATCTATGTCTACAAGTAATAAACAAAAGGCAGCAGTATTCCGTGGCAATACGTTTCAAAACTGTACGTTCAATATTTATAATAAATTACAGTGATTTCTCAATAAAAATATTATAATATGTAGTTGCAGTTGTCTAATTAATTTCATAATAAAACTAGGTATTCTTAGTAGAAATAAATGGATTTGTTGTACCTGAGTGACAAAATGAACCACGTTTTGCAACTAAAATGAGTGTCAAAATGATGACATTTCGTAAGTGAATTGCAAAAATAACTATTAACATACTAATTTCCGAATGAAAAATTGACTATTATTGAAGTCAAGTATTTAATGTCTGCTAAAACGTTAACATTTACGACTTCACTAAAACATGAAACTTATTGCATTTATAAAAAAACAAAGCGTTGGATAGAAGGCGAAAAAATTTATAGCATTCAGTCGAGATGACGAATTGTTTATTTTTCATTCGAAAATTGATAATTTGTAAAGATCGAAGGGCTTGAATTTTCCTAACCTTGTTCCCCGCACTTCTAAATTTTCTTTAACCACAGCTTTTTCGTCACAATCTGGTCCCATGATGGTACTACCAGTGATATCTTCGGGAAACGCCATATTGTAGATATAGCATTTAACGTAAGCGGGAGTGCAAAACTTAAAATTCCTACAATTTGGTATATCCAAGTCCAAAAATTCTGCTCGTTCGTCTTTCATGATGTCAGTTAAATTCGTGACAAAATCAAAACCTGGTGAAAGCATCAATATTCAAAAACACTAAATTAAAACTTATTTTATAATAAATTTTGTCAGCTGAAATCAAAGTCAAAGCGTTTCACACAAGAAGAAGCCACATGAAGCTGCCACCTAACCAAAATCGGTCTTGTTTATCTCTGTCGCCTTATAACGACCGTTCCATGCGATTGGCGTTACAAACGATGTTTATGTCGACAGACAATTTATTGTTGACATCTAAGCATTTAAGGTTGTGTTTGAAGCAATCATTTACTGTAAAATATTTTTGTTTTTTGAATATTTTAAACATAGAGATACTATGTATACTTTGGCAAGTATATCTGAAGCCGTGAAAGGAATGCAGTCGAAAACATTCGATATTGCCACGTTAAACTACGAAAAAGCTAAAGTGCTAGTATGTAGTGATAATAATTGGAAAAGGGACTTTTCATTATTAACAATATGATTAAACGTTAATTCTTTAATGTGCTTGTTTCCTTGGATTTTTTCTATTAACATTGTTTTTTTAATTTATGAATATCAAAATATACAAATTTGTTATGGGCTTCTTCAAGCTCTGGCAGCGTTGTACGAAAACCATAATTGCCACACCCTCCGAATTACATATATGGTGATTTTTATGAACCAGCTGACTTCTTATTGGCAAGCGCGTGCGTGTGTTCCTCCCCCTCACTTCCTCAATTGACTGATATTGATTTATCCAGTGGCGTTGGTATTGTAAGTGACCTTTGTATTTTCAGTTTTACTTGGTAAAATAGGTACCGTACGCCATTTGTACGTTCATGATATGCTCCATGTTTCCTCGCCTCTTACCGATGCCCCGTAGTTTCAGATGAAGCCAAACTATATCTCTAAGATTTTAAAACGTTTAGCTAGTTCAAATGCTAGTGTTGTGTGTATTATTTGATCTAAAATCATGCCAACTAAAATATTTGTTGGTGGAAACATTATCCACAGTCGAGGCCGAAGAACGTTGCAGCTTTTATGGAGTTTGGAGATGAACATGGAATTCAAATTCCTTCAAAAAATCATCGGTAAGTCGAAGAGGAAAGTATAATATTCTAATATAATAATTCTGGCATTCAGATGTTACTACAATTTTTCTTTTCAAAAATAAAAGATCTAGTTTTGTGTTTTTTTAATACCTTTCTCAATAATATGAGAACGTAATTGAGTATTGAGTATTAATTTTTGGCCAATTTCATCGAGCATCGCCAATTGTTAATTGAAAGTATATAGTAGTTTGTGCAGCTAGTGTGGATATGATGGCCATATCGCACGAGTCAAACAGTATTACATAATTTTATAAGAACTGACGTACATCGGGGGTCCCTTAAATACCCATTTTATTCTGTTTTTAGTATTTGTTATTAATTTATATATGGATTATTTTATATAAGTTCATTCTTGTAAATGAATATTCTTGATCCAGTGCTTCTAGGAGAGAATTTTTTTGACAAGTTATTTTGACGTTTCTTTAAATTGAAAAAAAGATGAGTGACGAGTATACTAAACGCGAATGCTGATTGGTGGATTTCATATACGTTCTAGGATGTATATGAAATTATATCCGCTCAGTTAACCGATATGTCCTACATTTCCATTCTGATGTAAACTGTGCAGGAAATAATTAATATACATGTGGGCGTAGAAAAAATATTTTACCGATACCAAATATTTTCACCATTTGTTGTGAAAATATCTCGAAAAGATTCAAAAAATATGTTTTATTGAAACAATACATATAATAAATACATTTACTTATAATATTCCAACTTTTTGATAATGTGCTACTAACTGATTTGAAGTCGAATGTCAATTTTACAATATGGCTCTGATTTTGACAAGTTCGCTTATACGACTGCAACTTAACGTGGCTTATAATTATATGAAACGGCTTCTACCACATTACAGTGCAACATGTTTGGTACTTTATCTAATTCACTAGGGATATCCCTAAATTAGATCACTATACGATAGCAACATTTGCTGATAATACTTCTATAATGGCTGTAGGTAAAGATGATTAAAAAGCAGCAAGATTCTGTAACAAGAGTTGTAAGTAACCCATTACGCACGAAATGAGAAAGTTTATAAATTTCATGAGAGCGTAATGGGATTACAACTCGTGTAACGGACTATACTTTTTCTACGCCCATTTATTTTCTTCTGAGTGCTCATAATTTCATCTTTTTTACTACTAACAGACATATTCGTAGGTAAAGTTGAGAAAATGTTCGGATACTATATTTTGTTACAAAAATTGACAGCATAAACGAGATGGCGCTTATTTCCATATCAAGAAAACGCATATTATTTTTTTAGAAATTATATAATGTGTTGCGGACATTTAGGGGCATCACTGTTTAAAACTAAAATGTATTTCTCTAATACTGAAAGCTTTTATGTTCTTCCATTGATTGAAAGTATGTGAATAAACCAAATAAAATAGTACGTGAATGAAAATTTGATTGTAATTTAATTAAACCAAGAAGTTTTAGTTTTCTTCTCAAAACGCACGTGTATGTTTTGAGATCTCATTACGTGCATGTTATTGTTAATAGATATTTACGATAAGTGTCATATTACGAAATGAGATGGGAAATTTGTCAAACGAGGCCGTTAGGTCGAGTTTGATAACCCATTGAATATCGTAATATGAATTTAGGATACGAATATAGTACAATATTTTACCTACTACCAATAATGTTAATTATTTACTCAAAATTAGTCAATATTCCTGAAATTAATGATATTAGAATTATGTAACAAGCAAGCGTTGCGCTCATTGTTGATTTATTTTGCAAACTGTCAATTTTGACGAGTTCACTTCAGTTTAGGATAATTATATCGACATGAGTTCCGACTATGTAAGTGTGGATTCTGATAGAGAACTTGCTGCAAATAACGCAATACAAACCCTAGTATCCGTAATGTTTGATATTACATATTGGTAGTAGCTAAATGTCATTTACATGGAATGTTGACAGTGCGATTTTTGAAGTTTACAGACATGGGCGTAGAAAAAATTAGTAATTGAACAAAACAATACCGTATAAGATTGAATGAGGCTGAATTCGCTTATGTCAGTTTCACAAACAGAAGGGATCAATTCATCCCAATTAGAATACATAGTACCCAATTACTAACTCTATCCTCAATTCTCAAGCCCGTATTAACAGATGACATCCAACTGTGGGGTTGTGTTCGTAAAAGCAAATTACAATATAATCCAGCGGCATCAAATCAATGTACAAAGTTCTAAGGTGCATTTTTTAATGCTGCATCGTATTGTGAGATAGAGCTTCTTCACAGGGACTTGGTAACGGTCTATTAACAGTCTTCGTCAACGTCGTAGGGACGTCGTGCAAGGACATGGCATTACCGTATGTCTTTTCTATGAGAATGAATGGTCTGGTGTATACAAAGGCAACGTGGCGCGGACGATCGCAATTCCGATCTTACCACGCCTGTTTAATGTTTCGGACGATTTAATGTTCAATTTTAAGAGAATAATTTCTAGTCGGTATGGGTCGGTATGGCTTTTTTTTAGAAATTTTTCAATATTTCACGCTGGAAGGGAGGTGGAGAAGAATAAATAATACCACCGTGTAGGAAAAGTGTTTTGCAATAAAAAAGGTCCTTTGCGTTTTTTTCGTCCGATCAATGGTTTGTCCGTAAAAAATTCGGTAAACTAAGTATGTGTTCCGCATCCGCGCGACTCTGCTGCACGGCCAAAAAAATTATAAATATTCAATCAGAATTTTTATTCAATCTTTGGTGAGAGTTAAGGTTGCAAATAATAAATAAAAGTTGATAAATTAATTTTTACATTTTTTTATTGGAAAAAGGTATTAAAAAAATTATATGATAAAATTATATATTATATTAATCATCTTTTATACATTTTCACTATAGGTATACACTTTGTTCGTTGGATATTTATTGGTATATTACATGAGTATCAAATTTTATTTTGAAAAAATAAAGAAGATTCCTACCCGAATCTATAAAACTTGCTATTTTGTAGTAAATCAATCATTTTTGTAATTATATATTCTTGATCTTCTGAAGTTCCCCCAACATTTCTACGCAAACCCCATTAAAATTACTCCAGTTTTATCAAAGTTACAGTATTTAATATATATTTTTTCTTGTAAATTCAAGATTCCTAAAATTTACAAAATAATGAAAAGTGCGGTATTTCGTAATCAGGAAAAATTAATTATCCGTAAATTTTATCCATGGAACAGACCTCTTAAATAACAGTTTCCATCCTTCGAAAAATTGTTT
Organism: Galerucella pusilla; assembly: GCA_910591695.1. NCBI lineage: Eukaryota > Metazoa > Arthropoda > Insecta > Coleoptera > Chrysomelidae > Galerucella > Galerucella pusilla. The sequence goes on from CAJUYI010000037.1 coordinate 459,704, forward strand.
CAATACCACCTTATTATATAATATATTTTTTGTTGAGATACTTGGTTTTTTATAGAATATAATATTTATATTATATTGAGTAATTTGCCAAAAATGATTATGTGCTATGACAAAAAAAAATTCCATCTCGAAGCCGACAATAGTTTATAATGTACTCCGCCACGCTTCAGAAAATAGAGTCGCGCGGATGCGGAACACATACTTAGTTTACCGAATTTTTTCCGGACAAACCATGACTCGGACGAAAGAAACGCAGGAAACATTTTTTGTTGCAAAACACTCCCCCTACACTGTGGTATTTTTTATTTTTCTCTACCTTCCTCCCAGCGCGAAATATTTAAAAATTTCGAAAAAAAAAAGTTTCCTGATTTTTTTTTTCTAACTTGGGAAATCGATAGACTGGTAAACTTTTTTTTATATTAATCTACATACTTTAAGATACTTATGAAAAAAAATCAGCCGTATTGCTAATTACTTGTAGTTGTTACCCCTATCGTCTGGCCTATTCCAATAGTCGTTCAGACTTATGTGAAAGTAGTACACAGTACCTGCCCTGGTAGAAAATTGCAATGAAGCTTGTTGTTAATAAGCAAAAACTATTCATTATGCGATACAATAAAACTAGTTCGTTACCTGAATAAAGTACTCTAAAATCCACATTCCCAATATCCGACATAAATCTGGGTATTATTTTGGGGTTACTTAAATAATGAGTGTCGTTTAAAAGTAATTCGCCGCGAGATAAAGGATGAAGAAGTTTTACGAGAAAAACCATGATAGATCTTTCTCTGTTGTATTTCATAAGAGTTTTGGTGATTTTCTTATCATATTTCAAGCTATCTGTCCAAGCTTCGAGGTTATTATCATCAATTTTAAAGTGCTTATGGTGAATCCCCACGTTTGGAAGGGTTGCACCGGACTTTTCTGTCGAAATATACGTCGTAAACTCATTTACATCGGTATGACTGAAATTCCCTTCTCTGTGAAGGATGTAGTTAAAGGTATCAGTGACCAAGTCTTTCTCGGTATAGAATTCTTTGTCGCAGGTACTGCAACAAGGTTGGTAAGCTACATACAAGGGAACTAACAAATGAAACTGGAGATTTTTTCCAACGCCTAGAAGTCGAATAAGAATATCAATTAATGTTTCTGTTTTCTGGGAAAAGTGTATGATTTACGTGTTAAATATATTACCTAATTCAAATATCAAAAAGTACAAATTTACCTTTCATTCAAGCTACTAACCTGAAATATCAACATATGATTGAAGACCTTTGGATTCAATATATTTGCGTGGACCTATTCCACTTGCTAGCAAAAGTTTAGCGTTATTTATAGCACCAGCAGTTAATATAACTTCTTTTCTTGCCTTAATGAATAAATTCACGCCTTGCACAGTAACATTAACGCCACTAACCCGTCTATCGACTGGTTCTAGAATACAAAAATACTGGGAAAATATAAACAGCTCAAATCCCCAGTAAAATATCTAAAAATTTGGGGTAGTAATGGGATTGAGTGCGTGCCCTGCATAATTATGAAACTTTGGGCACCAGAACCAAGGGTTTTAAGGGCACGGAAAATCAGATAAGCTAGTTGGACCTGAACTCTCCAGCAGCGTTGCAAAAGGAAAGGAGGAAAATGGGTGATCAACAAATTTACCAGGACAAAGACAATCGAAACTGAGAAAAATAGTCTATAAAGAGGATATATATGAAAAGGTCGCAATGAAATAGACCAGAATTGACCTAATTCACTGGTATATTTACGTGCAATTTAAATAATTACTACTGCAAAAAATGTGGAGAAGAACAGGAAACTACAATGTCTCTGACAGGTACTGAAAGGATATTCGTGAAAAACTTTCGGACAAGATGTTATATAGTTTATAGAGCGATTCCTGAAATTCTGTGAGTGCCTCAAACTGAGGCAGTGGAGGAAGATTGATTGGTTCAAGGTAATATGATGTATTGCAGGCACCCCAAGTGAACGGATGCAATTAGCCCTCATACCTAAAGACAAGGACATGCCACAAGAAGGTATGACGGTTCAAAGAAATTCGTTACAGAATTAAGCAGCAAGAAGGTATGTGATTTAAATACCATTCAACGGTACACAGGAGGCTCAAAAGCAATAAAAGGAACTGAAAGTTTGGGAAAAGCCCCAAGTATATGAAAATTGAAGCCATAAGAAAGTGTGCCCAGTTTAATGATGACGTCACAGTACCACTCTGGCCAATAATTTTAAATAGAACCTTATGGCAAGTGATATCTCGTTTGAAAGGCATTGACATTGGCTACATAGCCATATTAATTTTGTTTGGGTTCAAACTAATTTCAACGGATAAATTAAACAAATACCAAAATTATTATTTCACATTTGAATATTGAAGATTTTTCAGTCCGCCTCTGGTTAGTTGTCAAAAAAATTAACGTTTTTAATTTAATAGTATTTGTTGCTTTGCAAAGTTTTTCTAAATAGCTTAAATATTTAATTTTATTATTGTTTAACGAGACGTTTAAGAGTTTACATAGGCAAAATGGTACGTACTCAAGCCGACATAGTAGCAGCTATCTTCATAATTGGTGAATCTAGAAAAAATATCCATGAAGCGGAACGTTTATTTAATGAGAGATACCCAGATCGCCCTATCTCGAGAACTTATTTGAGGGAGCTTCTTCACAAGTTTGAAGCAACAGGTAGTGTTCAAGATGCCATACGATCTGGTTGACCAAGATTTAGTGATGATAAAAAAATTGATATAGTTGCTGAAATGGTAGTAAACCCCACTTCCTCTTTAACTGAAGTTGCGTCTATCTGTGAAGTAAGTAAAAGTACTGTACAGAGAGTGCTGGCTAAAAATAAATTTAATCCATAGGTACTTAAAAGTTAAAAATGGTGCACTACCTTCCGGATGACGACCCCGACAGAAGACTCGAATTCTGTGAATGTATGACAAATAAAATTAGTCAAAACCCACATTACACAAAAACAATTTGTTTTAGTGATGGAAGTACTTTTTGCCTCAATGGAAATGTGAATACACAAAATGTAAGGTATTGGAGTGACACAAATCCTCACACCTTTCGTGAACAACATACCCAATTTTCAGAAAAAGTCAATGTTTGGGCAGGTATTTTGGGAAACCACATAGTTGGTCCCGTCTTCCTAAATTCAAATTTAAGCGGTGAAGTGTATCTGGAGATGTTACAAAATGCAATTGAGGTGTTAATTCTTGAAATTCTGGAAGATAATCCAGATTAATTCGGCCATCTGGAAATAAAATTTCAACAAGATGGTGATCCTGCACATTATTACGGTGCAGTAAGACGTTACCTGGATGAAGAATATCGAGGTAGATGGATCGGCCGGCGAGGTCCTATAGAATGATTACCTCGGTCACCAGATCTGACACCATTAGATTTTTTCTATGGGGGTACTTGAAATCCAAGGTTTCTACTACGGCACCAGATAGCATTGGCGTTTGGAAAGAAATAATTATTGAAGAATGCAATGCAATTTCAGCTGACACATTCGAACGAGTACGACAAGAGTTTACTAATAGAATGTATTACTGTCAGGAAGTAGACGGAACACATTTCGACTTGCTATAAGAAACCATTGTTGATATTTGATTAATTAAATTAAAAAAAATAATTTCGTCCTATTTAAAATTATTGGTCAGAGTGGCACTGTGACGTCATCTATTACTATTACGTCACCTGTTACGATTCGTAGAGAAGTTTACAACACTTTATTTTCACCCTCCAAATTTTATTAGTGTAGCCGTTCAAAAGATACGAGGGGGGGGAGGGGACTTTTGAATAGCACTGTATAAGGCAAACGATTATCATTATGTCGTATACTCAAGCAGCCATTGAAGCACTGAGCTCTTGTGTAATCAGTTCCAAAATGGTGTGGGAATGCATAGGCAAACTCAGGCGAGAACAATATATTTACCTTACTATGTATTCCACGTTAAACTACGCAGATATCCTAAAATTCTTTCCAATATCCATACATACATACCTGAAGACACGGCAGATGTGGATATTAGGAAATTGAAGATGCACTAATCACTATGGAAAATAATAAATAGTAAGGAGTAACATCACAGTAGACAATATTCAAGGCGGTTGTTTTCATTGAGTTCTTATGCTTCCTACTTTCAGATACTGACAACACATTTATTGATTAACAACTAATTTTGTTCGATTTTCCCAAGCCATCAATATAACGGATATTATCTATGTTGAGACGGAAACTTTTAAACAAACCTGACAGTATAATCCCAGTTACTTCGGAATTTTTCGTGAAAAAAAAATTCGGACGATCTTTAATTGGGGTCAAGAAGTTTTTGGCCATATTGATCCTTTCTCCGAGTTTTTGCGTAACTAGATGTTCTTGGTAACCTATGTCATGTCTACGAGGCATTGGTGAAAGCCCAATTGCTCGGTAGGTATTATGTAACAGTCTTTTGGGTGGTCCAGAAAAATTTGCATGCTCCAACCGAATTAGTCCATTGTTACCATGTACCACATTATGAATAACGGGTCCTTTATAATTTTCTAGCCTGTAGAAATAGTAAATTGTCTGACTAGGGATGAAACAAGACGATATCAGATTGGGATAAAGTTGCTGGCATCACCGAAATTTGACATCGTGTTTCATCACTATATTTTTGATGTTCTGGTAGATTTCGCTACCATCGGAATTTGAGGTTAATTTTAAATTTGTTTCATGTTTAGATTAGTGTAAATCAATTTATCCAAAAGTCTATGGAAGAGTATAAAATTGCTATTACCTATCAAGGACAGAATACGATATATTTGAACTCCATGCCTCAAACTCATTAGAATCGTAATCGTACGTAGAGCCTCGAATATAAAGTAAATTATTGATGGTACTCGTACCACCTAAAACTTTACCACGGCTGATAGTACACCGTTGTTCTTCGAAAGATTTACAAGCTTTCTCATCCTTTTCTAAAATAAAATTCCAGTCCTCTTCGGTACCTACTAACAACCTATGAAAAGCCGGTATCTGGAAAAAGTTATTTTGTTCATAGCGTCAATTTATTGTATTAATTTACGTACTTCCGTTGTTATAGTTGGATAATCTCCTGCTTCAATTAAAAGAACCGACCATTTTTCCTCATCCGTCAATCTATTGGCTAATGAACATCCCGCTGATCCAGCTCCAACGATTATAAAATCAAATACGTCTTCGTACTCCTACAATTTATAACATCAACTACTTAACTAGGATTTTTAATCAGTTTTCATGTTATTATGAAAGTCAGTATTGTGCTGCACCAAGCTTTTAAGTGAGTTCAACGTTTTTCAAATAAAATCGGATTTAGTGTTAAAAAGAAATGTAATTCGAGTAGGTATTCATATCAAATTAGATGCGAATCACCCCGAAAATAACTTTCAATAAAATACGAACACGTCTTCCATCAATTACGTTGAATAATGTTTATGCAAAATTTGAAGTTGATTGAACCATACAAAGCCATACAACTTTTGACTCATTTTTCACCCCCTTTGTGGTAGAATTGCGAAAAATCTAATCCTATTCCTAACCCTTAGTCATATAAAGTGCACACCCTCTAAATTTCAGGTCTCTACGCGCGATCAGCGGGTTAGGCTGAGCGTTGATCCTTCGGTCAGTCATTCTTCAAGTAGCAATTTAAATTCTATAAGGTTTGTATCAACGGCTACAAGATATATCTTATAGGATACTAAAATTCTTATAACGGTCTACAAAACAATTAAATGATCCTTATACAACTAAAAAGGGTCCATTTTTATACAACTGTTTGGTTGTATAACAGTTCTATTAAAAACTTATACAACTCTTATATGACCGTTTAATACACATTTATACAACTCTCAATCGACTGTTTTATAATCATTTATACAGCTACTATAAAATGATTTAATAGTGTGTCATGTAGTCACGTCTATAAAATGGGATTGAAGCGACACTATGAAGGTCTTACAAAATGGTTGTATAATGCAATATATTTTTTTATCTACAACTGTCATGTAACGGGTACGATTTGACACTATTTTTAATGTCATAATGACGTATATTACCGCACTAGTGCGATTTTGATTACATTACCGCACTAGTGCGGTAATAAGAATCTAGAAACATATTAATACCAGAATTAAATATTCAAAATAACACTGGAAGCTGCATTTTCAATTTCCGAAAGGAGATTTTCTTCGCTTGAACTCATTTTTATAGATTTTTGTTCATTCAACTTTGAAAATTTGATGACATAACTAATTTTTTTTTTTCACAGCCTTGTTTGTCTTTGTTGCTATGGTCATAAAATATGATACACAGTACCTTATGTTTGCAGTCAATATTATTAAAAATACGTTGGATTGAAATTTTTTTCAAATTTTATATTATAGGTACTTAATACTAATAAACAGTTGTAGATAAAATTTTGTACGTAACACGTGTGATAGGAATTATTAACGCACTTATGTGATTACACGACTCGGCCTACGGCCTCGTCGTGCAAACTTCACATGCGTGCGATAATAATGTCCATATCCCACTAATTACGTAAATAACTATTATAATGCTGTTATTTCGAGCACAATGGAAACATTTTGTCATATAGCAGTTTATAAAAGCATTTCATTTTTTAGTGAAGAATATCAGAACCAAATTATATTTGAATTTGAACGTGCATCCTACATTTCATTTGTAGAAATGGAGACTTATCAAAACGACTTGAGCCGCTTGGGCGGACATCGATAGTAAAAATTATAATTTCATTTGGATGGTTTAATAGCACCCATTTTGGTTCTGGTAGACTTCGCGACCCTCGGAATTTTATGTTAATTTTAGATTTGTTTGAAAGCTTACCTTAAATAAAGCAGATTAAAATAAAAATTTCGCTGGATCATCCAGTAATTACTTCAGAAATCACGATTTTAGTTCAAAAAATTGTACTTTTTCAACACCAATTCATGCTATTTCACGATAAATATTTTCACTTTAAACAGTAAAGGTTATTATCTTGAACTAAATGTCAGTCTGTTTCACACAAAAAACCGGAAGAAAATACTTAAATTTTGCCAATTTTTAGAAATATTCGTAAGCATTAATATTTTCGTTTGACACTTAAGCTTATAAAATTACACACTAAAATCTTATGTCAGAGCTTATGTCTAGATATCATAGGTTGACAAATTAGGATCAGGTGATACTTCCTAACGGCGTTGTCAAATGGTCTTAATTTTCTTTCAGCTGAATACATTGTAATAGATTACATGAATACATCACAATATAAAATGATTTGCATTTATAACCATGAAAATTTATATAATAGTTAGGTTAACAATTTTTTTCTTATTCTCTTGCTCCGTATTTAATGATATTTTAGTTACACTTTGATCTGTGTCAGTTGGTGGGGAAGCGGTATGTGCTGAATTATGATAATTTTGTTTGCTCTAGTAGAAATCCCATGAAGTCAGTCAATTTGAGGTGAAGAGATGTATTCCCTTCCCCTTCTCGAAAAAGTGTCTAATTTGTATTTCACCTGGATGCACGCCGGGTCGACGTTTCGCAATTCCCGCGCGCGAATTGCGAAACGTCGACCCGGCGCGCTCGCGACATCGATCAATCAATCCAGATCTTTGAATTATAAAATTCATTGATAGGAATACTGACTTCCCTTCCCCTTTTTGGAAAACATCATATGGAATAAAAATCATTTTATATTCATGTCTATCTATATACAAACATGTTTATTCCCTTCCCATTCTCGAAAAAGTGTCTAAGAATTATTTGTATTCCACATGAAACGTCGACCCGGCGCGCTCGCTTCGCTCGCGAAATCGATCAATCAATCCAGATCTTTGAATTATAAAATTCATTGATAGGCATACTGACTTCCCTTCCCCTTTTTGGAAAACATCATATGGAATAAAAATCATTTTATATTCATGTCTATCTATATACATACCTACATATTTATTCCCTTCCCCTTCTCGAAATATGCCTACTTATCGGGACATTTAACGTTAATTTTCAACTGAAAATCACGAAAATATACATAATTCTTTATTTTTACTGTAACGTCATAAAATATACACGTACCAAGTTAGTACCTGTGGAACATGCAATATTATGTCCAAAAAAGTACATTTTCAATACATACATTTTAGATCATAAAGATAGTGAGTATATCGGTGTTATATGTGAAAAGATACATCTGAAATCTTGGTGTTATTTCCAAGCCGTAACGAGCTACGGAAATGAAAGCTGGCAACATTGCCCATTCTCCGCTCTTTCTCAAATTTGTGACCATCGGATATCAAGACAGAATTGTCAAAAATTGTCAAATATTTAAAAAAAATGGCGGATTTTTGGTACTTTCAATTGCGATTTTCTCTTTCAAAAGTGGATAATCCAAGAAATTTTTTTTATTAAAACGTTCTACGGCAATAAGGCTTTCTATTAAAAAAAAAATCGTTGCAAAATTCCGAGGGTCGCGAACCTTACCGGACCCCAAATTTTGATGCGCCGCAAATTTAACTGATAGATTATAGGTATATATTTGGCAAGAAAATGAAGCGCTTCAATTTAGAAAATATTAGAAATTTTTTTTATTAAAATGTAAGTAGGAATTACTTTTTTGAATTTTCGTTTGAATCTGAGGTGAGTACAATCGATCAGTCAAAAACTTGTGGACCTTCGAAAATTGTACAAATTGAAGTATTTCACTTACTTGCATAAGAAAATTACCAAAATCTTTCGGATACACGTCATGAACTCCTATTAGTTTAATATTAAAAAACAGGGCATTTATTAGAATAATAAAAGCGTTGGCTAAAGGACCTCTAACTGTTCCCATGTCATATTCTACAATACCTCGTATTCCCTCCATCTTCTAATAAACTAATAATTTATTTAAATGGTGAGATAGAAAAAAATACACTGTTCACAAGTAATTTGATATATCACTGACAGATTAATCAACTTCAGAGAGGTTTGTAGTGAAATGACATATTAATTAAAATAATCCGATCGTGGAAAGAACATGAAAACTAAGTACACATATATTATATGATGGGATTTATAACGCAAGAAAACTCGAACAAGATAAAGGAAATAGTGGAAGCGAACATTCTCGAACTTAAGCCCAATAGTCCAGTCATTATATATATACATTTGAAATTCAAATGAACCGAGAAAGACAATTTAAATTTTGGATATCTCGTGGGGAGGGGCCATAAACGATGAACTTCAACTGGTTGACCAAAATTTCTTGAAGAAAAGGTTAAGTTGTTTTTTCTCAATAACTCGGTTGTCCGTTGAGATACAAGATTGAATAAAAGAGGCGGCGAGCACAGTGGAAGGGTGCTGAGCCCATAATTTTTTTGATTGTCTTCTTTTTCTTATTTTCTTATATTGTTATTAGATACAGTCACACTTTGATCTGTGGCAGTTGAAGTTTACCAACTATGCGGCGCATGACACGAAGCTTTGTGACCGTGTTCCTGTAATGATAAGGCGAAAAGGAGCACATGTACCAACACTTACACGAAATAGTATATTACATAACGTGTGCGGAAAGTAACATTTTTCACACGAGTGGGAAAAATCACTTTCGCACGAGTAATGTACAGTATTTTTCCTACGATCACATGATAATTTTACCAAATAATGTGTAATCAACATCTGACATATTAATACACAAAATGTTACAATTGAAGTCAACATGATTGATTTCAAAAAGTAACAATAACTATCATTAGTGACAAATATTCAAGTAGTTTAACTATATAATATAGGTAGGTTATTACAATTATTAATTGGTTGGATAATTATGGAAATTGAAAGTGAAATTATTATTGTTTATCATAATTCATACATACTTATCATGAATACCTTTCAGGATGATCACATTTTCCTACTATTATAACAGGTGATTTTGATTAGTTGGTACAACATCGGACTTCTGACAAAGAGTACGCGGGTTCGATCCTCGACCGCGCCCAAAATTTTTTTCAATCAAGAAAATGACAAAAATTTCATCTTTCAAATAGATCGCTTCAAATTTAGATATTACATAGGTAAATCTAATTAAAAATTATATAGAATAGGAATTACAAAAAAATTAATTCAACAAACGTTATGACTGGTGCTAGTAGTTTCTAAAGTTGATATCTTTACCCACCAAAATGAGGAATATTTTGTGAAAAATCCAATTATATTTTGTAAGTGTTAGATTACGAGACATAGCGAAAAACTATGGACTTAAAAACATGTTTAATCATATTTTCTGGGCCGATTTTCTCCAAAAACTCTGGGACATACGGTTTCTGAGATATGGTAAGTCATTACCCTCACTGAACCACCCGTTACAACGGGTGTCAGCATGAGAGCCATTGGACCGCAAAAGACGGCAATATTCGGGCAGCGTCAGAAAAACCTGGAAAAAGCAGCCAACTGCTGAAAAACCAGTACAGACTGGTACAAGGACTAGACCCACGCAGTGGGTGCTGTGAAACTTAACCCGAAAAACACGAGAAGCACAAGAGGTCGTGGTGTAGTTGGCAATAGGACCATCACCCGAGCAAAAACAGGACTTACCAATGAAAAATTGGGAAGAAGAAATAACTGATAATATCTTCTGTATGTTCCTCTCACCAATTTTGTCGAATATTTACATGGAACATTTTGAAGCCGAAATAGTAAATAATCAAAAATTAAAACCAATTGTCTGGTGAAGATATGTAGACGATATCTTCGCAATATGGCCTCATGATTTAATATCTCTTAATGATTTAATATCTCTTAATGATTTTTTAAAAAATATAAATGAAGGAGAGGAATCTATAAAATTTGAAATTGAAATTGAAAATAACAATTTTTTGCCATTTTTAGATGTTCTTATTAATAAAACATCTACAGGGTATGAAACGAGTGTATACCGCAAACCAACACACACTAATAGATATTTGAATTTTGACTCTAATCATTCTATAAGCGTTAAAAAAGGGATAGTAAAATCTTTATACGATAGGGCCAGAATCATTTGTTCTAATGATACTCATTTCACAAAGGAGAAAACTCTACTGAAAAATGTTTTAAATGCCAATAATTACCCGGCAGAATTTGTAAATAAAGAAATTAAGAATATAGAGAAGGGCTCATTGTTAATACCCCATAATAATAACAACAATATTAATAATTGTTCTAGTGATGATCAATTTACAAAGGAGAAAACTTTTTTAAAAGATGTTTTAAATAATAATAATTACCCTGCAGAATTTGTAAATAAGGAGATTAAGCATATAGAGAGGGGCTCATTGTTAATACCCCATAACAATAATATTAATAATTCAGCTAACATAATTTTTAGAAACTTGACAATACCGTATGTTAAGGGTTTATCAGAAATAATTAAAAAAATTGGTAACCAATTCAATATTAGAACTAGTTTTAAATCGAATAATACATTGAGATCAATACTAACAAAAACGAAACCGAAGAATGAAGAACAATCTTAAAAATTTGCATATATCAAATATCATGTGAATGCGACAAATTTTATTTAGGTGAAACATCTAGACCTAGACCATTGAAAGTACGAATAAACGAACACAAAAAATATATCAAAGATAGGGAATTCTTTAAGTCAGCTATTTGCAAACATGCTTGGAAAGAGGGTCATCAAATTCAATGGGATTCATCAAAAATAATATTAAAAGAACCCAATAATAAAAGACGGAAAATCAAAGAAAGTGCTTTAATACAACTAAATGCAGATAAGTGTGTAGCTAGTATTTCAGCCGAATGTAGTCAAATTTGGTTACCAATGTTAGAAAGAGAAATTTCCAATAATCAATTACCTGCGTTATCAGGATGGCATCATACGTTTTTATCCAGGTTTTCTTATGATTTATAATTTGAATAGTTGTTAATCGATACACACAAAATCACAAAACTGAGTATACATATTTCAAAAACTTAAATATTCATACACAAAAAAACTATCGCGTTTTATTAACATTATTAACGCGTTTTATTAACAACATTTCCAATATAAGCGAGAAAAACGCGCTATCCCAATAAAAAAACCGTTCCTGGAACGTGCACTTCACTGGATCCATTTCTAGTAGACTATCATATCGTTGGAATGTCATAAAATGAAATATTTCATTTCACATTTTGCCACAGATGTGATCTACTATGAATGGACCTTAATAAAAATTTGATAACAAAATTTTGCAGTCTTAAACTTCAAAATAATTTTTGATTGTCTAGTTGTCAAATTTTTTCTGTTGTGTCAGTTAGGGATAAAAATTAGTTACTACTTATTTTTTCTTGACAACGGTAGCTGGAACGCTACCGAAACGTTGAAATAAAGAATTTAAAAATATTGTGGTTTAATTTCCCAAGAAATTAAAAAAAGAATAAATAACTGATAATCCTGACCTTCAGGCACGTGTGAGAATAAAAGTATGTATGACATTTTCAAGTGTCTATACTCCGGTAAATATCGACAACTAGTGGGAACATTAATTAATTTAGTGAATTCGGTTAAGTCAGCGATTTTCTTTCTTCTTGCTACTTAAATTTTTCGGTTTCCGAAGAAAGTGTGTGATCATTTTGTAGTTCACGCAATACCTTGAAATGAAGGGCGGCTACATTTGATTGATCAAAACAAATTACAATTAATTATCAAATTATGTAATTAAAATAGGGACAAGTTGTTGACGTAACGTTGGGCAATGGTTACTTTTTTTTATCAATTTAATATGTAAATTATATTTGGAAACCAATAATCGTCTAAAAGTAGTACGTGCAATTTTTAATTTGTTTATTGATACAAAGTTTAAATACATAGTTATAAAAGTAGTTTTCACTGTAAGAATGGTTATAGTAGACATTCAGGTCTAATTCTTTTTTAGGTATTCATTAACGATGTACCAGAGTCACAAATTAATATTAAATTCACTTTATTTGCTAGTACACTAGTGTAACCTGGAGTAGTTCAGATACACCAACTTTACATTGTACCATATGAAAATAGCTCATTGTAGTTAGGGAGGCGAATAGGGGATTTTTCGGGAATACTTGAGCGTGGCAGTTGAAGATATGAGAGATACCTTAGACCTAATAGAACAGCTTTGGAAAGTATTAGCCTCTGTATGTAGTGACGCGCGCCTAGGATAGACGATCAGATTAGTAAAAAAATCGATAGTCTGAAATACTCGAGCGCGTCAGATTGAGATATTGGGGGTTGATTTTAGTGTTTTAAGACTAAATTTAACTAATCTGACAATAAGTCCTTGACGCCGCCGAGTTATAGGGTCGCAAACTTGTAAAAAAAAACGTTAATCCGGCATTCTCGAGCGCGATTTTATTTTATTTATTTTGAAGAATATAATCTAAAACTTACCAAAAATACAAAATCTGCCGGTTTCCGCATGACCGGAAGTGTGGAGGAGCCATTTCGTCTTCCGAAAAACGCGTTGCGGCATATGAGTCGCGAACGATACATTTTACAAAAAAAAGTTTGAATAAAAAAAAGGTAATTTCATTTTACACAAACAAGGTTTCTTTACATTTTTGTCCAAAGTTAAAACTTTTGGAATTAGAGCATCATGAAAATTCAAACTCCCGTTTTTTGAGTATAATATCTCGAAAACGGAGGGTGTTAAAAAAATTGATATGGAACAACGATGATTAAATTATGTAACTTTTATTATATCATCTCAATTTTTTTTTCCTAAAGCTTCTGGACAATTTTCGTGGACTCGGAAAAAGTTACGCCTATCTGTATACAAAAGTATTATTAACATGTACAAATCCATTTATTTTTATTATTCAATAGCCTGTTGATCCTCAAATTATTTTTTGGACGTACCGTAAGCAAAACGAAGTGAAGAATTGAAGCAAAAAAAGAGGAATGTGCCATAAAGATGTAATACAGACCTTTTCGGTCAGATTAAAAGAACCCACCAACATTTTTGTCAGATTAAGAAAATATGCTTTCAGGATACCGAGATAAACCTCTCCTATGAACATCTGACGCGCTCGAGTATTTCAAAAGACTTTTTTTTTGCCTTTTCAAAAATTTGTCGTCGAAATCGTCAGTCAGGGAGCTTCCTTGGGGCCAGCTCAACACCCCTTCCGAAAATCTGACGCGCTCGAGTAATATTTTTTTTCACACACACACACACACACACACACACACCTCTATCAAACCCGTCCCTCCAAGGATGCACTCCTCTAGGAGCAATGCATCCCGGGAAGAACATTCCTCCACCCCTCATCTCTTCCGATGAGGCCTCAGTCCGATCTGCTGGGCTAGTCCATCTTCTTTTCTTGGTTTCTGGAAAAGTTCTAGCGTTCTTCTTCTCTTCTCGAGGTAGTGATAGTCACTTTTCTCTCGCTGGTCTTCTTGATTTTTCGTCGCTCGCGGGGTGTGTGTGCATGACGACCTTAGAGAGTGGATCCACTTGTTAAAGCTGGCCTTACTAGCTTTCCTGCCAGTCTTTTCTATGGACAGGCGGGATCTCTAAGTGAGTGGTCTTCTTTTACTTAACCGTTGGTGTTTGTCGTCATTGCTGTCCTTGGTCGTGCATGTTTGTTATAGTCTTCTCTGGTGTATTCCGTGAGTTGTCTCAGTTGAGTGTTTGGGTGTGTCCTCAGTTCTTCGAATCTTCTCCTAGCTTTGGCTTTCATGACTTCGAGGATCTTCGTCTGGTCTAATTCCCGATAGAGCTGATCGTTTCTGACGTAGTATGGTGCGTCTGTGGCTTGTCTCAGGCGGATTTTTGACTACTTTATATGCCTACCCCCACCACGCAAAGCGGCAGATTAGTATACCATTGTTACCAGAGGCACTTGGGGCATACGTGGTATGAATATCTGACGAGCTCGAGAATGCCCAAGTAACTCTTTTTTAACATTTTTGAAAAACCGTACACGCCACACCCACCGCTAAAATGGTTTTTACCATACGAGCTTTTCTTTTCGAAATAACTTCATCTTTCGATTTTGATAGGTCTCGACGGCGCTCGAGAATGTCGCCATTTAGCGACCTCGCCTCCATAACTATTGCTATTGAGGCCTGGTCTGACTCGAGCAGGCTTTGTTTTAACACTAAGAAAACTCATGATTTATCCTACAAAGGAGTTTTGACCTTAGCAACAACTTGTATGTATGTATGAATGATTGTATTTTGAGCTGACATTCACTGAGGCATAAAAGATATATTAACAACAACTTCATAAAATTGAAATTTTATTGATCTTTGTATTGACAGTGCCCTTAAAAATTCTGTACAGGTGAACACTTTATCTTCATTCAAATTATTCATGCTTTAAGTAGCAGTAGGCTAGGAAATGAAACTCATTTCACCCCCTAGTTCATTCCCTATATCGTGCTGTTGTACACTTTTTGTCTTGCATCCATTTGTATAAAAATTTGGGATTAGGCTCATCTCACCCTTTATTTCATAACCTTAACATAGTTGAAATTTGATTTGGATTGGTTAATTAAAAACTTTGATTGGTTTTTCAAACTCAGTTTCTTTTCTATTTTCAGTGATAGAAAGTTTTTTCAAAAACGGTTTTGTAGTGTTTTTCAAGAGCTAAAAGACTGTGAGTTTAAAGGGCTCGAATAAGGTGGTGTTTGCAGAAACTCTACGCACAGGGAAATTTAATTCATTGGAAAAGCCTCAGTTTGGTGCTCCATCATTTTGTTTTGTACCTCCAGAGATACTTTGATGGAACCGGTGAAAAATACTAAATTACAAAAAATCGTTGTCTCTTTAAACTCCAATTTTTCTAAAATTTGGCGTTTAAAATTGGTCAAACTTTTTGGATGTATTAATAATACATAATGTAAAAAGAGTGACAGAAAAGTGAAAATCAATTTTAATTAGGGGGCTGCTTTCATTGATTTTTTTATGATTTTTTACTTAATGCGTTTTGCTGTAGGCCTTATCAGTAAAATGTCTATTAAAATAATAAGGAGAAGTGAAGTGGGAGAAAAAAAATTTAATCAAAAAACAACTAGGAATAAGCTATTTTTATTTTAAATGTTTTAAAATAAGATTATGAGTAAAAAACAATGATGATAATAGAAGCATTTTTTATATTTCCCGTTCTTCATGCAATCCCCTCAAATTATCAGTCATATAATTACCAAGTATATAACTGTTCTGTATTAAGTAATATTTAGTAATAGTTTTCCTTTCTTAACGGCATGTAGTACCGGTTCGCTCCGGTCAGTTGTAAGAAAGCACTTTCACCGCCTTACTGTCAAGTAGCACGTATACACATCAATATCTTTAAAAACCTCAAGCAAAAAATTGTTTTTTTATTAAAGGAAAGTGGTGAGATGATTTGGATGTGAAAATTTTTATTGATTATCTGTGATAAGGTAAGCAATATATAAAAAATATAAAAATTTGAATTCAGCAAGTTTTATTGATTGATTAAATTTTAATTTCAAAATACCAAATTATTATTTGAGCACATTTTCATTCATATACAATTCGTTTTTAAAATTACATTTGTGTTGGTACTTATTTGGCTCAGTTTTGTCAGTTCAAAATAATATCCAAATATCGGCCACAAATTTTCGGACTATATGCAGGAACGTGAGAAAATTTGAATACTATATTGTTAAACCAGTCAATCATAATATTACGGTCATTATAATATTTTTCTTGTGAAATTTTCCACGAAACGTTCCACATTATCTTCACCGTTGCTTCTTTAAATTCGGTCATATCTTTCTTTTTTATAATGACCGCCCAATCTTTTAAGTAGGAATTATAAGTTCGCCCTATGAGCAGCGCCCGCGTTCGAGATGGCCAAGATTTGGGTTCTCAGTTGGCATTTCAGATATAAACCAATCAAAATGAAAGTTATGCACCACGCAAGAAATGTCATTTTTAACTGTTTACGTCTGAAGAGCTTTAGCTCCCGGGAGTATTTCTTTTATTATTTATGTTGAATTGAATAGTCTCAAAATAAAAGTTACTCAAGATGAATTAAAGCAAATAATAGTCTATATTTGCATAAAATGATTCCTATATACTATTGCTGCTTTCGTTTATTTGGGCTTCAAGTACTTGTGCATGACGCCTAAGTCGTCACGACTTTTGAGCAAAACGAACACGATTTTTTAGGATCCTCAAAACCACTTGTCATGTGCCAATGCCAATGAATTTCCTGTGTTGTTAGAAGAACAGTTTTCAATTATAATGTTGTTGATAATATAATTTTGCATATTTAGATATTTTTAGTAAGGTTTAAATCGTAATCGGCACAATCTTAACCTTAAAATAAACATCAAACCTAACAAACATCAAATATTTAATGTCCGTGGCTTGAAGCTCATACTTTTCGGTATATGCTTGAGGGACAAGGGGAAGGTATGACTAGGCGTCACGCCCGGTAATAAACGAACGGAATTCAGTCACTACGAGCTGCTACTAGCAGCCAAAAGTGAATAATCGAAAGCACCTTATACTATACGTTTCGGCTTAAATTGGTTTATGTCAAACTTTGACATTTATGCTATTCAACAAAAAAGTCGCTCATATTCCTCTGTTCACATAAATAGCCGCTCATATTACATATCATGTGACTTCTGTCATGCAATTTTATAGGTGCAGCCATTTATAAATGAGATAATCAGTGTAATGTTGACATGCTTATGGTTGAATTTAATACCCTCCGTCATCGATTGTTGATGTACTTCTAACACATTACGTTGGAAGAAATGGGAAAAAGGCAGGTCTGTGATTAATCCTATTCAAAATATCACAATATTGAACCGTTTAAATGTATTACAAACGTTAACCCTAATCTTTGACTTACGAAAATTTGATTGGTTGATGTTTAGATTACGCGCAAGCACAACCTATCAATCGGGAATTCAAAATACTTTGAAGGCGTTACTTTCGTAGCGGCAATGTGTCTAACGTCTTTTACTACTGTCACACTGACAGCTCTCGTCAGGTCTGTACCTACTTTGTTGTTTACGGTCAAGTCAATTATTATTTATAAAAAAATGAATACTCACATTATTTTTATATATATTTAAATAATACAAAAATATGCCTAGATACATGGAAAAACATCAGCATTTTGAAAGTTCTCAACTATTTTCAGTTAGAAAAAGAAGCTGGTAATTATTAATTTCATAGCCCTTTCTAATTTGGCTGAATACGATCCTGATGATTTTATTTATCAAAATTAAGGTTAGCTATATGTCAAAATAGCAAATAAAATAAACGACATGCCGAAAACCCGGATATACGTCACAAATGATGACGCACACCAAGAAGGGTATTATTTCAATCATAGGTAAAATGATTTGATATGACACAATGAAATTTGATTGGTTGTCTGTTAAAAAATGTTGTATGTAATACAATTTTTTATTGCTTGCTAAATAGTGAATATAGTGTAATTCTACATGTTCCTTATAAGAGAATTTCTACAAAAGGAATGTAAACATACCTTCATTAATCCGGAACGTTTATGTGCGTCTATTTGCCAAAAAATACCACACACTATCGCAATTTGAGCACTGACGCATGTAAAAGAAAGTTTGTTTACATTTTCCTAAATAGACTTGAATAATATCTATTTGTTTTGTTTTCGTTATAACCTGAGAATATTCAATTCCAATGATTTGAAGGTAATTTTAATTCCAATTTTTCTCGAAAATATATTTAGTGTCTATAGAATCCATAATAGTAGTTAATAGATAAAGAAGACGCGTGGTTGATAAAAAACTACCCAAAATAGAATATTTTTTACATCATTTTACAATAATATTCTTTAGAACTAATTAAATATTTGTATTCATGTTGTAACATTACCGCTGAAACTTACCAATGATTTAGTGTAAGTGTAACAAATTATATTATTACTAAATCATATTCATACGTATGCCCTTTTGCAATTGGCCATTTTTTGGCCTAAGGTGCACAGATGTCAGATATCGTTATGCTGATCATTTTTTAAGGACAAATGAATGAAAATGGACACTTTTTCTACTAGCGTGTGGAAAAGTCCACTTTTCAACATGTTTCAATAATTTTTTGATGGCCATGAGAGAAAGGCTTCTTTTAGACAGTACATGGTATAAAGAAAAGTAAACAAATCCGCCAAGGAATCCGTAGATTTCGCGAATTTGATATGACGAATTCAACAAGCTAAATAAAAGTAGCAAAAGAATAAAAAATACTACCTAATAAGACATGTTTTCACGAGTAATTTGCATTTTGAAAATTTAAATGAGCTGCGGTAGATGAGAAAAATTTTTCCGAAAAATATGTTTTTCGGTTGATTTTCGATTTTAAATTGCCGATAACTCGGAGACAAAGCATTTTTCAAAAAATTACCAGGAGTTGAAAAGTGTTTATTTTCATCCATTTCACCTTAATATTTTTTTCATTTTCCGTAATTTTGCAAGTTTTTGGTTAATAACAAATTACTGACCATCGGGACAAAAAAGTGTTACTACGGTTTCTTGTTTCTAATAATATAATTCATCAATCCCAATTGGTTTTTCCCTGCATTTTTCAGTGGTCGGTCAACTCAACAATCTTTTTAGGGGTGCACTGCTCGCCTATTATATTCAAGGTGGATCCATGTAAGGAAAAATTCAAAATAATATTAATTTAAAACTAAAACCAATAAATTTAAATGTTCACGATTAAACTACAATTATGAGGCAATGTATAATGTATATGAAATTTAATTTTAATTTCACGCATAATATTAACGTGATAAATATGTATAAAGAAAGCTTAGATAAGTATCCTAACGGAAGTAGAAAAAAGGAAATATTTTAAGTAGTTTTATACAATCATGAATTTGACTACACTCGAAATTTCACTAGTTTTCACCAATAATCTGCTGGAAGTTTAATTTTTGTAATGAAGCTGGATAAAATTGTTATAGGGAGTTTCAAAGACAACTATTTTCAAGAAAATGTAAGAAAATATGAGTGATTATATTGAATCGATTTTATCTACTTTCTATATTTGGAGTTCCTGGAGTAAAAGCCCGTGAAAAACGAAGATACGTTATTTATTATTTGTTATGCAAAAATAGTGTATGTAGCACATGCATAAAGTGCTATTTTTATCTAAGGCGAATTCTTCCATTCATAAAAAAACTACTACTTAAAGTATATATTACTATTTTTTCCACGGAGGTTGATATAATGTTTTTGAGCACTCTGTATTCAATTCTAAAGTTGAATAAAATAAAAATTCGACACTGGGAACGAAAAAACAGATACACTAAACAGACATCAAAACTAGACCATAAAACTAAAGTCAAAATGCCAAAATAGAGAGAAAGAATATTTATCTATGCTCCAGACTATTCTTCTTTTTAATTTTTCCACTTTTTTTTTAAATGAAACTATTATAAAACTGACATTTTAAAACCTAAAGTTAACTGGACTGTTAAATTCAAAGTTAACTTCAAGACATGTTTATAATACCCGCCCTAAAACAATCTTCACCGACCACCCATTATCCATAACATACAGGACATCTATCAAGCTCTCGTTCCTCAAGATATAACAGTCTCTCCCATCTAGCTTCCATCTCACATTGGAATTGATGGTAACGAAACTGCAAAAGAAGCTTCCTCTAGTATCAACCCAAAATACATTATCCAACTCGTAACCGACCTCAAGTCAAATTACAATTACACTACAATTACCTACACAGGAACAAACATTTCAAATATATCGAAACTAGGATAATAGAAATTCATTCGATTGTTCATCACCAAAATAGTCAATGTTAGTGATAATGGAATCATTAACATTGTTATATAAAAGAATATTATCAGGTGTTATGTAACTTTATATTGAGAAATAGTAAAATAATAATGGTTACATCACCATATAGATATTTTTTCATTAAGATACAGGAACATGCGAATGCAATTATTGATCATTTAATAAATTTAAATGTTCACGATTAAAATACAATTATGAGGCAATGTATAATTGGAATTTAATTATAATGTCACGCATAATATTAACGTGATAAATATGTATAAAGAAAGCAGAGATAAGTATCCTAACGGAAGTAGAAAAGAGGAAATATTTTAAGTAGTTTTTTCTACTCCCATAAGTTGGTGATCAAATGCCAATTTTCAGTTTCATAATGATAATCATTATGGCACTGGTTTTCATTATCAAACTGAAAAATTGACCAATAGAAATCTAGATTTTCAAATACCCAAGTAGGCAATATTTTCTGTAAAATGTTTGACAGTTTTTAAGAGATTCGTGTGTTTTATGACAGTTTAAATCTTTTGCGTTAGGTAGTTTTTCAAAGAAATGTCGAGCACCAGTATTGCGGTTACCTGCGGTAAGAAATTCTTAACTGAAAAGTACAAAAATAAAATCCTGTAAATTGTTTTCAGGTTTCCAACATGACTGATAGGGGGCGTGGCAATCATTTAATACTTTTAAAGAGATTTTTCACTTGTAATACCCCTAGTGTTAAAATTATTGCCGGTAAATTTTCACACCGAGAACATGAGTGAAACCGAGAAAAAAATTTCAGGTAATTAAAAAGTCTAGATTTGGTAATGACAATACAAGTGTCATAAAAAACAAGTGAAGAAGTTAGTTCCAGAAAAAACAGTGAAGATCTAAGCCAGTGTAAAGAAGCAGTTTTGTGAATTTTGCACAGAGAAGGAATATAGTATTAATGAGTGTTCGTCTGGGCCTTTGATATGAGAAAAAATGGAGAAGATTATAAAGAAAGTTGTATTCATGTTATGTCAAGAATTTTGAATGTGTGCACATGTTGGAAAAGTACGTGTGTGGAAATGGAAATTATTGGGAAAAGCAGCGGCATAAAATTGATGGGCCCACAATTTTTCCAATTTACAAAACTTCGCTGTTTTTTCGTTAAGTGTACAATAGGACGTGAACTTATTGAGGATCACTCAATGTTCCTCACTTTTTTGTCACTTATCATTTTCCAGATATTTAAGATGCAATAGTCCACTTTTACAATCTATTCAGTAAAATACCTAAAATGGCAATTGCTTCAACCGTACAAAAACAAAAAAACGCATTCGAATTGTCATCTCAACGGGCTTCAATTGAGCCTATATGCGTTTTTAAGTAAAAACAGATTTTTTGTAAAATTTAAACAATCGCTTGAAAATGAGGATTTTTTTATTATCGTTTTCGACACACCCTTCTTAACAAAATTCAACTCTTAAGGTGACTGCCATTATTTTCGAATCAACTAGCCCACAATTTACCTCATTGACTGGATTAATTTCTATTATACCAAATTTGTTGATCGTTTCTCAGATAAATTATTCATAACTTACGCAAGAGCTGCACAGAAGTTTCATTTTACCTGGAATAAGAAAACATAATTAGAAAATTACCAGTAAACTATAACCTTAAAAAATTCAATTAGGAGGTGGAATAAACACAATAAAGAAAGTAACAAAAGAGAATCTCGCATATCTTATATAATTTCTTGTTTAGAATAAATATAATGTAGCCGCGTTCACTTTTTATTGCATATAAAATAGATAGAAAAAAGTTTATGTCAAGCAGATTTTACAAAAAACAAGTTTTTTTTCTCGTTTTGCTTCTATTTATTTCACGAAGTTTATAAAAAGTTAGCCTTGTTTGGACGAAATCAATTAATAAAAGACCAAATATATTTTTTAATTATCCATTTTGCCTTTATTTGTGCACATGGCATGTAACTTTCTACTATTTATTTGTTTCTAATGTGACAACATTCAAAATAACCACTGCAAGCACTCCAAGTGGCAAAAAACACACCCAGTGTGTTGAAAGTGCGTTCTGTAAAATTTTCCGTAATTCTCTTCGAGCTAGAAGGAAATATTTAAACAAAAAATTATAAACTGTTCAAAATATACGGCGAGAACGTTTAGGTTTGAATAAATTCATTATTTTTTTATCATCATACTTCATCATTGGATGTACGAATGACGTCACCACTTTCGCGTATATGACAACATTGTTCCCAAGTAGCAATTTAAATTCTATAAGGTTTGTATAAACAGCTACAAGATATATCTTATAGGATACTAAAATTATTATAACAGTCTACAAAACAATTAAATGATCCTTATACAAGTAAAAAGGGCCCATTTTTATACAACTGTTTGGTTGTATAACAATTATATTAAAAGTTTATACAACTCTTATATGACTGTTCAATACACATTTATACAACTCTGAAGCGACTGTTTTAGAATCATTTATACAGCTACTATAAAATGATTTAATAGTGTGTCATGTAGTCACATCTATAAAATGGGAATGAAGCGGCACTATGAAGGTCTCACAAAATGGTTGTATAATGCAATATATTTTTTTATAATGCTGTTATTTCGAGCACAATGGAAACCTTTTGTCATCTAACAGTTTATAAGAGCATTTCATTTTTTAGTGAAGAATATCAGAACCAAATTATATTTCAATTTGAGACTTATCAAAACGACTTGGGCCGTTTGGGCGGACATCGATAGTAAAAATTATAGTTTCATTTGGATGGTTTAATAGCACAAATTTTGATGCGCCGCAAATTTTACTGATAGATTATAGGTATATATTTGGCAAGAAAATGAAGTGCTTCAATTCTGATTAAGTTTCAAGTAGATACTTGAAAAAAAAATAATGAAATAGAATATCCTAAATTACTTTGTTTTATGATTTTAATAGTTTATCACTTCATATGGATATTATTTCACAATATAATTCTCTAAATAATGATAAAGTCACATTTTTCAATATAGTTTCATGTTTCCAACTCAATTGGTCATAATGGCGGCGATAGCGGTACAAGAATATTTAAACATGGCGATTTATAAAACAACAATTTTATCCCAAAGAAATGCCTTAAACAATATTTTATTGTAAAATGGAACGGTATATGATAACTGTTTTATAACGAAGAATATTTAAGCACCATACAACTAAAAAGTGTTTTATAATGCAACGCAATTGAATGCTATACAATATTTATTATACAACATTATACAGCTTCAATAAAACAAGCTTAAGTAACTATTTTATGATGTTGTAGCTGTTAGTTATATAGTATATTATAGAACTTTTATACAATAAGTATAAAAGTCTTATAAAATGATCTTTTTGATATTGTATAAACTTGCTTATAAGGTATTCATATCATTTTAAAAGAAATGATCGTATAATGCGTATAAATATATTGTAAAAGTCACTATAGAATCATTTAATGTAAAAATTTTCTTTAAAAAACAAAATTATCGCAACAAAAGGCTTAATAAAAATAAAAAGTCCTTAAAACAACGCTATTTGACTGTTATACAACAATTCAGTCCTCCTAGAATTCCATTTTGCTAGTTGGGTTATTTTTTTTATTTAGAACATTGTTATTTTTTCATACAGAACAACCTATTTTTCTCTACATTTATGAATTCCACAACAATAGACGACTACAAAAATGTATAATAACTAGTCCAAATCATTGGTGTAATATTGTATCAAAAATTTTTAATTATAAAATTTGATCCAAATCAGTCTTTATTATTTTAAATAATCAAGAAAATACATTAAAAAACCAAATTAAATATGTTCAAAATGTATGTCGATGACAATAACCAAGACGGTCTCTCAGTTCTTCACTTCATTTGATGTTCCCCAGCGAATGAGTCATTTCTTCGATAGTACACTTTAGACTTGGGATGACCCCAAAAGTGGAAATCAAGGTGGGCTACATCAGGAGATCCTGCAGGCCACTATATAAATCCTCTCCTGCCTATCCACATGTTGGGGAAAATAGTATCTAAATAATCACGCATTATCAGCGCATAATGTGGGTCGTCCTGTTGGAACCACATAATATTATGAGTATTTTTATTATTTGGATATAACGCGGCAATGGCTGGAACAGTATCATTTTGTAGCATTCCTAAATATTTTTTCAGCAGTAAAATTTCCTGCGATAGAAAATGTTCCTAACAATTCCTGTCCAACAATAACCCTTTTAGGATACCGAGGGCTAGTGTCGGACCAGCACAAATGATCTCCTCAAATAAATTGTTAGAAAAAACGAAGAAATTATATATGGAAACCTATAGTTCCTTGATAAATTC
Organism: Galerucella pusilla; assembly: GCA_910591695.1. Taxonomy (NCBI): domain Eukaryota; kingdom Metazoa; phylum Arthropoda; class Insecta; order Coleoptera; family Chrysomelidae; genus Galerucella; species Galerucella pusilla. Next base: position 484,888 of record CAJUYI010000037.1, read on the forward strand.
AACAACAAAAAATAAAAATAAATTCGTTTATAAACAGATAATTATAAGTCGTGAACAATATATAGTATTCTACTCTAATACAATGGATATTATTCACCCGGGTATTTATGTCACCATCGTGAACAATATGATAATTATATGGTTGTTGAATAATATAGTATTATTTACCGCCGCAATTCATGTCTTTCGGCACTATTTGAGAAGAAACATGTTTCATGATGAATTGTTTCGTAATTTTAGCGACTACTTTTCACATACGCTTGAAATGAACTTTTTTTGAAATTGTTAGTATATTTGAAGATAAAGATCAAGAGTTATATAATTCGAATTCTAAGAGTTACCACTTTTCCCTGAGAAAGTTTCACAAAAAGTATAAGTAATAAATAATAATTAGATACTGCAGTTATGTGAAGCGTTAAAATTATCTCGGTTAGTTCATAATTATCAAAACAAGATCACAATATTGATAATATTACTTAACCTCGTATGGTTAAAATATGAATTGTAGTTTGAAAAAACTAAAAAACACGCTTTATAGGTAATCGAATTAAAAAGTGTAAAATAATTTCCAATTTAGGGATAAATTATGGTAAAAGCGTGGGGTGCTTTGTACTACATTTGTACATTTTGGAATAAAACTA
>CAJUYI010000038.1:0-23223 GCA_910591695.1 Galerucella pusilla
CAATTGCGCGAGGATATGCGCATACTGCTCCCTGGTGAGCAGATTGTTTGTCTGTAAGTATATTGTCCAATTTTCCACTTTTGTCTCTATATTTGTGATTGTTTTTGTATTGTTATTGAGCATCCTTCCGTACTGTTACCAGCTGGTAGTTCTAAAATCGTAGTATGCCCTATCTACTGAACTCCTTACACGATTCATTTCCAATAAAATTTGTAATGGGTCATGGTCGGAGGTTAGTGCATTAATAATGCGTAGTCTTCTAATCTCGTTAGTTTTTTGCGTATGAATGGGTTATTTGTGATCTTCCAACTAGTAGAGTCTTTGACTAAGAATAAGTCTGTTAGTATATTTCAGTTTATTGGCATTAATAGTCTATAATTTAGTACTTATTTATTGTGAACTGTGTTTCTAGGTACAGGACACGGACTAGATTTGTCATATTTCTGGGATACCCCCTCAAGCCCTGCGCCTACCATAAGTGAAGCCAGAAGAAACGTGTTATTGAAATTGTGGACTAATTTTATAAATCAACAGTAAGTAACAGCAATTAATAACAATTTTCGTAACATATAACTGGATTGGTTTTAGAAATTACATTTGTACTGCCAACATACATCATAGAAATTGATATTTAAGAAACAAAAAAAGATACCTTATTTTTATATGCAACGTGGGATGAGTTATATTAAAATAACTCATGGTCTAGGATATCAAACACTGTAGGATACATTAATGTTATCTGTGGAGTACTATTCAATAATATATAGTTTAAAAAAACTAAAAAAACACGCTTTGATATAAAATCGAACTTAAAATCAAAAACTTACTAGCTTTTTATTAATATTTTATTCAACGGTTATAAAAAGTATACTAACTCAATATGTTTCAATAATATTCAAAAATTCTAGAATAATGATAAGGTTACCTATGAGAAGAAAATTAATTTCATTGTAAAAAAGCGTGGGGTACTCGATATCGATTGTTGTAAACTGACAACTGCGCAAAGAAAGTTTTTTAATTGATTTGAGCGTTGAAAGTGGATAAAAGCGAGCTTAAAGGTTGCATTATGAATGAAACACTCTATATTTTACTGCTAAATTGTATTGTCATCAGCCTTTGGAGAGTGTGCAGAATTTCGAATCAATCTGAGCGTTCAAAGTGGGTAAAAATCGAGCTTAAAGTTTGCGATATAAATGAAACACCCTATATTTTATTACTATATTGTGTTGTCATCGGTTCTCTATAGGCTTACAATGTTTGAATAAAACCTGTTCGCTTATAGTGGTTCAAAATCGAGTCCAAAAGAGTCAGTTACATACATACAAACATACAGGTAAAACTAATAGATTAGATTTTATGAGGTGGCTTTTGGCCTATTCCACTGCGACCTTTTCAGATCTATTGTGATCCTCTAAACGCTAGACTACGTTCTCCAGCCTGACTCTTTTTAAAAAATCTATTAGTGTGGAGACTGAGCCTTTCATATAGCTCTCTGCCAATGGCTTTTCTTCACCTAATGCAAAAAACCGCGTATAAAATATAATAAAATATAATAAAAATGAGGAAGTGAAGAGAGTTTATTTGCTAAATCATTTAACCATACTGATCAGAAGATGTTCACCAACAATATGTGTTGGACAAGAACCAGCCCTTGGGACCACCCAGGAAGTGGTCCGGAAATGAACACAAAAGCCAATATAGACTACAGTGGAGGAACACTCCAAACCAGGGAATGCGTAAAGGGCCTAAAGACTACCAAATATTGTCTGAATAACAGTACTAGGTGGAGTGACTAAATGTAGAAGTAGAGTTTAATAATTCCACAAGTATACAGTACAGTACCACAGATTATAAAGAGAACAGATACGGAAGCTTGACAGAGAACAGTAAAAAGAGAGAGAGATGGGTGGACATATCCATTTAAATGCCCATTGTTATGTCCACTCCGTTCGGGCTGCTTCGTGAAATTTGTCAACAGGGTTATCAATTTGCACAATATTTCCTTCAATTTACGATCATGGGACAAATATTTTATAAGCATTTTTTTAAGTGTGATGTTATACAGATACCAATATTCGATAATTACTTGTTTTAAATCAATTTTATTAAAATTAAAAGAATTATACAATTAAAAAGATTATAATGTATAAAAATCATACCATGAATATATACTTTTTCCACAAACCACATCCTTGGCAACCATGCACAATAACGGTGACGGCTAACCTAACCTAACATAATCAAAACGTCAAAACATGCTCAAAATTCATAACGCCATTTTTGTTTGCTTCATTGTTTGAAGGTGTTCTATCGGCGATATCAAATGTGTTATTTGACTAATCGATTGTGCGTTGTGGTAATATTAACTATAAAAATATAGTGGTATAGATTATTATTCTTACAAAATGAATAAACATCACGGCGAAATGTATTGTTCATACAGAGACTGTCCAAATAAATTGTATTCGGAAAGAAAAATAAAGTTCTTTCGATTTCCAAGAGATGAGAGTATATAATTTAATATCCCGGCCTATGATAAAAGAAATTTTGAAGTTTTTGATATTAACTTTGGTGCTACAAATTATTATCAAAATGCATAGGTGTATATTGTATTCCCCTTGATAATAAATAAATTAAAAATTATTTGTACTTTAAAATTTGGTTGATTTTTGTAATTATTTGTGTTATCTAAAAATGTATTTATTAATTAATCTCCCAAGAGTAATGACTATTTATAACAAATCATAGGAATGTACATATAAGTATTTAATGAATACATAAATATATATTCGATTACGATTATTGTTTTAATTCATGACGCAGTTTTAAAGATTCAGTGGAAACTTCCAAAAAAACTAGATCCGGCACTAGAAGTTGTTATTGTCCCCAAGTCAACAGTGCAATTTGGTAAGAAATTCATAAAATATTTTAAACTGGCAACATCGCGGCCATACCGAGTTAAATGTCCAAGGTCATTGACGACGGAGCTGAAAATCGTTTGATGTTTTACCGGGATTCGTATCTGTTCTCTTTATAATCTGTGACAGTACCTATTCCCGGCTTAAGGATGACTCCAAAAAAAAAGGTTTATTAAAAATCTCAAACATGAGATTTGATTAAGGATTATGGCGATATTCAATCTCTGTATTTTCACAGATTATGTTTATAAAAATATTAATAGTAGTCAAATTATTTTATAGGAATCCTACTCCACAACAAGATGCGGACTTTCAAAATGTTATTTGGCCTATCACACAATCATCAACTCTTCAATATTTAGATATTGATGATGCGTTAAGTTTTGGAACAACTCCTCGACAGTATGAAGAAGTTAAAGCTATCCTTGACAAATATCTACAGAGTCCATTCAATGTATATTAAAAATATATAAAATGGTTTTAGAAGTGTTTTGTTTCATTCCAAAGTTTGAATATTTGTGAGGTAATGCAAACCACCGAAATCTATGTCCATTTACAATCCTAAAAAATCTAATTGAAGCCTGAATCGATTAAACAGATAACCAAGATAAATGTATTTAACATTTCCTTAACTTATGGGGATATGTATTGATTGTGATTTCAGTGTCCAAGTCTCCAACAGAGAATATTTACCCAGTACTGATGAGGCGCAAATACGCCGAAACCTGTCTACAAGTATGTTGTTCCTTCTACTTGCAAACCAGAATGGTTAATTAAATTTTGTATATCATACCCATCCCGTTTAACTTATTAGTGTAGGTAATTCTATATTCCTTGATATTTATTTCTTCTGTCATTCATTAATTTTAACCTGGACTTCAACTAATGGTCTACGTGCTTTCATTTCCAAGTATTTGTGATTCGCTAACTACCTTAACTAGGTGAAGAAGATCTGAGGACGAATATTCTAATCTAACTCATTGTTTCTCTCTACAAACTTCTGTATTGTACCCAAACCCATACCGTCTCTTCACGTTTCCAGCTCTCGCTTGTTTCAAGTTTTCACATTCTCCTTGAGTAGAATTGATAATAATCAGTGCTGAAAAGCTGTGGATTTGAAGAAATAAATTCAAATTCGTCAAATTTTGAACCACTTGCATTAGAAGAGAAGTTTTAGTTCCTCTTAAGATTATTTATTCCAGTTAAATTTTTCTGATTACCCCATCAATTTTTGTGAGGAGTTAGTGTAATGTTAACTTCAAGTTTGTATGGTCGTAACCCTATCTTGGAAAAGGGCTTACATCAGAAGAATATAAAATTTAGAAGCTCTGGAGGGGCTGCAGGCTTTGAGCTTTCCACTGGCATCAATATCTATCTATATTTTTCCCAGTCCCTGTCTTCAGGGTCGTTGTTAGTACTTAGCCACAACTGCACCTGATGGTAGACTTGGAAGCTGTGGAATCACGCGGTATTTTGTGTCAGAAGATTTAGAGATTAAATGAATGTGTTCTATGTCACTGACTTGGCGAATCTTCAATATCTTGTCTATCTATAGAATTATAATCTTCATTACCACCATATAAAGAGATGAAAAAACGTTCCCCAAAGACAGCGAGCAAAGCAGGATCAATTTTCTTGTTCAGGAACAACGCTGTTCCACTTGCTAACTATGGAAGTTTCTCCAGGTTCTTGACAAATTTAAGTTAACCCATATTGTGAGTTGCTGAAGTTGTGTCATATCCTGAAAAAGCATTGGAAAACGGCAAATATCCGCAATAACGTCTCTGCTCATAGAATTTAACTTACGAACTATTTGTTTTGTTATCCCTCCTTTTGATGGTTTATAAAAAAATATATTCAATTATTTCTTCCTAGTGCGTTAGTAAGATAAGTATTTCGATATCTTCAACCACAATAGTGACTTTGAATTTGCATTCCATTATCTCCCATTCAATATTCCACTCATGTTAACAAAACTTTATTGTCAATTATCTGCTATTCAATATTCCACTCATGTTAACAAAAATTTTCATCGATTTTCGTTTATAGCTTTGTTATTTTTGGTTCTACGATTAAAAGTTACTGGAACAAAGTTGTAGAGGATTATATTTGCAATAAAAAATGTAACAATTATTTTCTTGTGAGACCTATAATTTGTGAGATAAATCTATACGCACCCCTTTTCCAAGATGACGGCCGTGGGACAATGGTTGTGGTTCCACAAACTTGTATTTAACATTACAGTAAAAGATTAACTGCAACATTTCAATGAGCTAATAGACAATTTTCATTCAATTAAGATTTAGAAATGTTTATGTTTGTCAAGAGATATTCTTTTTCTAAACATTTTGCAGACTTATCAACATTTTAATGAATATAGTGTATGGTGTCGATAACAAATTAATTGGTCGATATACCTCACAGGTAGACTGATAAAGTTGAAGCATTCTCTGATTGTTTTCGGAAATAATTAGGTAAATTAGTTAACTAACGAGTATGTAAATGGAATCGGTAGATTTTTGAACATGTTTCTTCTAATCATAAGGTAATCAGAATGTGTATTTTAATGTAGATGATATTTTACGCTGCACTTAAGCAATTAGTATTTCGGAGACAAATGGCGCGATGGTTAAGGAGATTATATAAATCATGGTCAAGTCGACTGAAATGGTTGGACATTTTTATTTATACCGAAAAAGAACACCTTCGTTATTGCGAATGGAATAATATTATATTATATACAAATGAAAATTCATCAACCCCTTTAAAAACATCCCAATAAAAAATAAAATCAGATATTGAAACAGTTATAATTTATTAAAAGTGAGTTTAAACGTATTCAGGGCTGACTTCAGACAGAAAATTTATGTGACACGTATGTTTGTATATTGGGGTGACATTCACTAAGACCTAAAATATCTTTTGTGCCCCCTTACTTCTACTCAGGTCACGAGACTAGTAGCTCCTTTAGTCCTATTTCGCGGAGGAATTTCAGGATATCTGCAGGTTTTAACTTAGGTGAATGACTTTCTTCTATCCAGTAATCTCCTAGGTGCTGTGCAATTCACAAGTATGGATGAGAGGTTTCTTTTTCCATGTCACAGAATCTACATTCTTCTTCATCCACTATTATAAGCTGTTTCAGGTTCCCATTCAGGCGACAATGCCCCGTTAGTTTCACTTTGACTTATATCATGCAGAATAGGCCCATTAAGAACTATATAATTCAAAAACTGGAATGTGTTATAAAATTTTGGAGCAATCAAAACAATCCTACGGATGTTATTCTCAACTTTATACTACTACAGTACTACAAAAACTTACTTCGCTTTTTAGAGATGCGTATCTCCATGATTTTTGTATTTACCCAGTTCTAAGATGCTTGGAATAATTTTATTCAAATGTGGTAGGATATTTTCTTGTCCAGGAAAATTCCCTTTGCTCTTGCTGTCTCCAGAGGTATGGAAGTATTCATGGCGTCTCCTTAATACATAATATATTATCACTTGACAAACCCTCTCGTATTTGGTTTGCTATCGGGGAAATGATTTTTAAGAAGTTTGCACTCTCTACAATTTTCGGTGTATCTTATAGTATTTCGGTGTAATCTGTACTGCCCTCACTTTTCTGGCCCTATCTATAAGGTTTAAACACTATGGGTGTGAGTTTTATGTCATTAACGAATTTTCAGAATTCAGAAGTCAGAATTTTCCTCGAGCTTTCTTGTCAAATCTTACTATATTGAGGAGTTCAAGGGTGTGAACCTTTATTTTTAGTGTTTTTCTAGGCCGAAATGGTATTTTGCCCATCAGTTCTGTATATGAGCTTGCTTGTCTTTCGGAATGTTGCCAAACCGTTGAAGTCACATGGAAAGCTTAGTGAATGTTAAATATTGCTTATCTAATAGTCTTATTTGATTTCGACGTTGATGGCTAATCGATTATTGTGGTATGAAAATCGAGAATATTTCATATAATTGGAAATAAATGGGAAAAATACTTATTCGTTTCAAGATATGTATATTTCACTTTAGGTAGGAAAGTACTTCAATGGTAAAAAATCCTGATTTATCAAGATTCATTGGAGCAATATCCTGTCTCCATTCATTTATTCATTCATTCGTTTGGGTTGTACTCAACAGTGCAGGCACTTGAACTGAATTTATGTACCATTTCCCATGTTATCCACTCCCATTCCAGGAGCTTCTTGTCTTCTAGATAGGCCACTAGTTTCAGAATTATCAGAAGTTGTAATGCTTGTATTATTTCCCCTCCAAAGTTCTTCTATCTGAGTGATGCAGAAGCAGAGTATGGGAGTAGGTTCATTAACTTTGCCCATTTTGAGCAGATGTTTCTTCAGGGTGCAGGTCGGTAACTGACTTCTAATGTCTTCAACCCTGTTTCAATAGCCTAGTTGAGAGTTAATAATAATAATAATGTTTATTCACTCAAAACATACAAGTAGTACAACATTATACAATAATTAAGATTTGTTACTTCTGAGTGAGTGAATATACCCCTTCGACTTATTTTTGTATAAGTGAAAATTTGAAGTTATATTTGTTATTTACCTACTCTAGGACCAATATAATCCGGGATACGTTGCCAATATAGTCAAGTGAAAATTTGCTATTTGTACTTTTTATTCGTGATAAGTATAAATTATATTTATTCTACTTCGATTTTTGTGAAAATATGTTGATAGTTTATAATAGTATAATTTTATAGGATCCATAATCTTACATTAGTCAAACAATAGTTAACTAGAATATAACTGGGGCATTCGATAGATAATTTCATTGACATAATTTTGTAATATTTCCAATTTCCTCCAATGACAATTGAGAACTCCACCTCATTCAGGAAGACCGTATGAATTTCTTGACCCAACCAATGCATAATCAAGTATTTTGATATGTTTTATATTAAGATATCTTTTTGGGTATTTAAATTTGAATATAAGAATCCTCAATATTCTCGTCACTTTGTTAATGAACTGTATTTAAAAAAATTACTGTTTCATTCGCATAATTTATTATGTTTCCAACAGATCTGATAGAAAATAAGCTATTTATGTATATAGTGGAAAATATTGGTCCCAGGACTGTTCTTTGAGAATTGCAATATACATTCAGTATATTGCAATTCTCTAATATACCTTGTTCAGTAAATTTTTTGTACGTAGGTGCCCTTGTGGCAGCCTCCATTTAAGTTGGTGTTCCCTATCTAGCCAGTTCTCGATTGTGAACAATTCTGAAAAACGTCATAAAGCTAAAATGTTAATACTTTATATCTCAACAAATAATATCAATCTTAGCAATTCAACTTATTGAACCTTTTTTTGAAGGAAACTGAATGTCCCACCACAATTTTGTCATTCATATGTTTTCTATGAATCCAGTCATTTTAAAATAACTTGAAGAAATGATATCGTCCAGCAAAATCTGATTATAGTGACCGTTACCATCTCACCGGTGCAGATTACAGCTTCGCGATACCATCCATTTTTGTAGAGCTATAAGTTGATAGTAAATCCCACCTTAGGACAAACTGATAGCATTAAATACAGCTGAGATCAGATATTTGAAAAAAATCATCAAAGTTTACGTGTATTTTAAATGGGAAATAGTATTTAGAGTTAATATAAAGAGCTAACATTTCAAGGAGACTCTTATTTGGACACTTCCAACAAGATTTTGAATCGGGAGGGAAAATGAAAAATAAGTTTCCAAAAAAATATGCATTTTTGTACGATCTACAAATCTAAATGCCTTTTTTTCTCACTGAAACACAATACACAATATTTCTTCCTGATTTCCATTATTTCATTAAAATTAATTTTCTTAATTATACTGATATACAAATCAATATCAATACCTTGTATACTCAACCCCCAAAGTAGTAATATTATTATCATAAAAATAAATGTCTTGAGGAAGTGCTCATTATATTTTTCTTGGCTACAACACATAAAGATTTCTCATACGATAGTGATGGTACATAAACCTTATAGTGTAATCCACTCACTAATAAGACAAAAGTATTTTAAGGCGGTGTCATATCGTCAAAGGTAGAGGCATGCAATGTTCGACGTCCCACATTAACCGTAGACAGCGACCTCGCTGCTTACTTTCTCCATATTATATATCTATATTCTAAGCCTCTTCTCAAATTATACGTTGCATATCCTTTAACAATAAGCCATCCTTTTCTGGTCAACAAAAGTAGGTGTCAGTCACACAAGTAATCATAACTTGAACGTGCTGGTGTATAATAAGCCTTGCCTTTAATTTTATATTGGAACGTCACCTGCTCTAGAAAGTAAAAATTGAAAAATTGACAACGTACTTATTCAAAGAACAAGTTTCTTTTAAACGTAACCTTTACCAATAACATCTTTATAAAATGATAAAATAACCAAAATTCAATTGTAACTCATTTATTACTCATTTTTCATTTGGGTAGTCAAACTAAATTATTCTGGAAAATATAAAGCTATTTCTTGTTCAATTTTCCATGTTTCCCTTACAATTGCCTCTTGAAATAAGTTCAGGAGACGTGAAGATGATCTCATAATTCCATTCATTCATACGTTTAGGTTGTGCTCAACAGCCCAGGTACTTGAACCGAATCTTTGCACCATTTCCCATGTCATCTACTTTTGTTTCTTATTTTTTGGGAATCAAACCACAATAATGTTTTTTATTTTTTTATTTCGACGTTTCGGTAGCGTTCCAGCTACCTTTGTCAAGAATAACTAATAATAAAATAATTTTTGGTCCCTATCTGACACAACGAAAGAAATATGACAATTACACAATCAATAATATTTTGTTGTCAAATTTTATTAAGGTCCATTCATAGTAGATCACATCTCTGGTAAAATGTGAAATAAAATATTTTATTTTATGATATTCCAAAGATATGATAGTCTACTTGGAATGGAATCCAGTGAAGTGCGCACGTTTCAGGAACGGTTTTTATTGGAATAGCGCTTTTTTTCGCTTATTTTGGACATGTTGTTAATAAAACGCGTTTGTTTGTTGTTACTTTTTTGTGTATGATTATTTTTATTTTCAAAATATGTACCTATGACTCAGTTTGGTGATTTTGTGTATTCAAGTGTGTATCGATTAACAACTATTCCAATGATAAATCATAAGAAAACCTGGATAAAAACTTATGATGCTATCCTGATAACGCAGGTAATTGATTATTGGAAATTTCTCTTTCTAACATTGGTAACCAAACTTGACTTGACTACATTCAGCTGAAATACTAGCTACTCATTTATCTGCATTTAGTTGTATTGAAGCACTTCCTTTGATTTTTCGTCTTTTATTATTGGGCTCTTTCAATATTATTTTTGTCCAATCCCATTGAATTTTATGCCCCTCTTCCCAAGCATGTTTACAAATACCTGACTTCAAGAACTCCCTATCTTTGATATATTTCTTATGTTCACTTATTCGGACTTTCAATGGTCTAGATGTTTCACCTAAATAGAATTTGTCGCATTCACAAGATATCTGATATATGCAATTTTTTGAAGATTGTTCTTCATTTTTTGGTTTTTCATTCCAAAAGCTTTGTGACTTCAAAATAGGTCACTAGTTTGATAGGAGGGATTTTCAGTAGTTGTGATGGTTGAATTATTTAATTATTTCCTCTTCAAAGTGCTTCCGTCTGAGTCCTCGTAAGTTCGGACCGAAGCAGCGTATGTGAGTAGGTGTTTCAGCACAGAGTTCAAATTCTCTGCAGTGAACCTATATAATTACATTGCCAATTTTGTGCAGATGCTTCCTCAAGGTGCAGTGTCCAATCACCAGTTCACTTCAAATATCTCTTACCCAGTCTGGATGAGAATTTCTTGTCTACCTTCTTCAGTAAACTCTTTGTTACAGCCTCTATTTGAGTTCGTTATTTAGCCAGTTTCCTATTTCCCCTCTTATGTAATCTTTTGTGATTTCTCAATACGGTGCTATGAAGTCTCCTCTAGAATCTTCTTCAGCTAACTGGTCGGCCATTTGTTCACCTACTGTCCCCTCATGTGTCGGCACCCATATTAGAGACAATTTGTTGTCTCTTGCTTGCATGTTGAGGGATTCTTAACAGTTTTTTACCAGTTTAGACTTAGTTGGTGAATATTTTAAGTTTTTGGACAGGTATATCCTTTTCTGATGTTTTCATCAATACAGACTATAGCGACAATTGTCTCTGCTTGAGACACAGAAGTATATCGACAAGGGATAAAGAACATATTCCTTCTGATCTGATAACTACAATGATGCAAATCACTTTTTATAACTGAAAATAAGTGAAAGAAACAAATTACAGTTTCCAGTCAAATATTGAGTGAGGTATAATCAATAAGGACCAGATAAAAGTAATTTGGATACTATTTCGACACCTCACATAGTTTGAATTGATTATTTCAAACATTCGAACCATTGAACTCGTATCTTTTTTTTTCGGGCTAAGATGGGAAACTCATGTTCGAATGGGTCCTAACCAGTACCCAGACAGTGTTGGACTCATCCCCAAGGAGTTGCCTACCAACCAAACCCATCTGAAGCTCGCCGTTACTCTCGCTTCGAAATCACTACCCTAGCTTACTTCATGGCGGGCGGCGATCCCTCACACACTCTCCGTCATCTACTCCCTTCTATCACTCCTACCTCTCACATGTCTCCTCTTTCACAATCATGCTCTCCACTAGATTCATCTGTAACACCCTCCATCTATCCTCTACTATTTTTCTTCCCGCTGTCTGCTTTCTCCTTCCTCCTACTTGCTTAGACTCGTCCCCTCTGAGGGGTCCAGAGGGTACCTCCCATTCTCTCCTTTTCCGTCTACATCTACTCCCTTTCGTCCCCTACTACAATCTGCCTCCCCTGATTTGTGTCCCCTTTCCCTGCATACCCTACAAAGGAAGGCTTGCCGACAGTCTCTGGCCATGTGCCCCACCCTCTTACATAGCCAGCAGTCCCTAATCTTCTCCACTCTCCTTGTCTTACATCCCGCTACCTGGTGACCATTCACTCCACATCCAAAACATCTGCCCTCTTCTCTTTCCTCTATAATATTCACCCTATTTAGGTCCAGCTTAATATCCCGTTTTGCTAGTAAAGCTTCCGCTTCCTCACATTCCATCCTCACCACCGCCAGTTTTATGCCGTTCCTCTCTGTTACCACTTTCATCACCCTTGTCCCTTCCCCAATCAATTCCTCTATTTTCTTCCTCACCACTTCATCTTCACTCCACGGATCCATCCCCACCATCTTAATGGTTTTTGTTGTCCTTCCCGCTTCCACCGCTCTAGCTCCTGTTACCCTTTCCACATCCCTCAGAATTCCTCTGACCTCAAACCCTTTCTTTGTCTCTATTACCACCTCCCTGTTTCTTAAGACTCTAAATCTATCCACCCACTTTCCTTCTATCTCTCCCAAACCCTTCTCAATCCTTTCTATCTCCTCCTGATTGAATTTTCCAATGTCCTTCAGGATTACCGCCTCATTCCCAACCTCCTTTTCCTTTTCCTTTTCCCTATCTGTATAAATTGCAACCTTCGTCCCATCTGCTCTCAACCACGCGATCATCTTCCTCAGCACCTCCATCTCCACATGCTCAAGCCTGTGTAGCCCAACGCTGACCTTGCTCCCCACTTCCTCAAACAGTCGACTCATCATATCAAACACCTTCTTCTCATCCCTACAATCACCCTCCATCCGACAGATCAACTCCTCCGCGTTCACCCTTGTACCTTTTCTTCCCGTAGTGCGTACCTCCTTAACCAACTCCATTTCTTCTCCTTTTTCAACTAGCATCGGGTACCTATCCCTAAATCTTCTGTATCTCCTTCTCCATTCCACTGTCTTCCTTAGTCACCCAGTCACCAGTTTTATCTTTTCATCCCCTAACATTGGATTTCCCACCTTCACCTCTATTCCCTCCCTCTTTTCATCCTCCCAGTCCTTATCTCTAATCTCCTTCCATCCATCCCAGTCTCTTTTCCCCTCCTTCCATCGTGTCTGCATTCTCTCCTTCCTACCTTCCCCTCTCCTCAACCTCTCTAATTCCCTGACCCGCTCCTCAGCCACTGACTTCTGCTCTTCCAGCCTTTCCACCCTCTTCTTCAGTCGCCTTACCATCTCCTTCAATCTCTCTACACTCTCCCTCTCTTCCTCTTTTCCACTCTTCACTTCCTCCCTTCCTTTCTCCTTCTGTTTCCTCTTCTGCTCCTTATTCTCCAGAGGCGATACCTCCTTCCTTTTCACCCCAGTATCGCTCCACTGACTTGTCTCTCCCGCCTTATCAGGTGTTCGTTTCACCCCGATTTCCCAAAAATTCCATTTCCTTCTCTCTCTTCGTCCACTGCTTCCTGTTCCGCTTTTCTTGCACACTCCATACTACATCCCACGAGTAGCTAGGGAATTGAATGTCCACCACCACAGAGCCCCGCTTGTGGTAGTAAGGCTGGGTACTCCGGGAGGTCACCAGGTATCCCGGAGGCACCGTTACTGACTGACTTTAGCGCAGCCATACATCCATTGTTACGGTTGCTAACAACGTAAATTACGGATTGTTTTATCGAGGTTCACTCCTCTAGGCTTTTTGTCACGGTTGCCTCCGGACGCAGTAGCCTCCGCTGCCTACAATCACACAACATAGCTCATAGTTCATTGTTAATCAAGATTACTGAACAACATCGCGGGGCCACAGTAGAAAAATTACAATATTCAGTCAGTATGGCAAACCTGAAGTGACGCCATAATGGTGTGGTGTATTGAGTTCGCGTGCTTTGGTGACCTCCTTGACGACATAAAACGAGAATTAAAGTGGGACCTATGATCCAGTTTCATGGATATTAATTACACCCCGCCCTAAAAGCTACAAATTAGGAGTACTATATCTGGAATTTAAAATGCGGAATAACGTTGGCTATCAGTTTCCGAATACATTCAAAAACCTTCTCATACTCTGCGCTATGCGATCATAACTTAATGTTTTATTCCAAGTCCCAACCTAATCAAAAATACTTATTAAACAACTATTTTTTAACATCAACATGTATTCCAATTCTTTGGTAAAAATCTCCAGCGGCCGTATTCTCTACGATTTCGAGTGAACTTTTGATGCGTATGCGCACTTCGAGAGATTCGTACGTTTTGATATCCTTGACTCGTGAACATTATAATCTGTATACGTTTCCAAAGCGAGTGCTTACAGCGAGCGCTTTGTATCGCTCGTTTTATATTTTGTTGATGTCTATTGATAATATTAGACACGTATTTAAAAAAATAGAAGACGAAGTGGTACGGTTAATATTTATTGATGTAATGGAAGATGCTCCAGTTTAGAGTATATTCTAAAGATATTCTTAATAACTAATAAATTTGTTGTTGGTGTCTTTGCGGTTCTTTGAAAGTATTAAACTCATTTCTGTCCACTTTCTTTCGGCATATTTGAAAGTTTACCAGATTGAAGATCCGAGCCTTTTCCAGATACTTGGTAATTTTTCCGGCAGTCGGTCATTTGACTTTTTTATATCGATTAGACATCATTACAGAAAATTAAATTTTCCTCAATTTCCTGTTAATCACAAATGTGGATAATCTTTCATTTTGCTAGTTATCAGTTTTTGAATTAAAGTTCACAAAACGTTAATTTACGAACCAATTACTGTAATTAATAAGATGTTGCAGTGATGCCGGATGTTATGATCGTACATTATCAAGCGTATACGATCCGAGAAAACGAATGGTCGTCAGGAGTACCACTTCAAAAACGTACTCGCACTTGAACTATTCGTTTTGATGCGTATACGTGAAAAGCATGGCCCCTGACAAAATCATGACCCTGTCGTCCTACTATGACAGTCAAGCGGCTTTAAAAGCACTAAGCTCTCGCCGTGTAACGTCGAAATTGGTTTTAGACTGCCAAAAAAGACTCTCATCAATAGGAGAACTCAATAAAATATTGCTGGTCTGGATCCCTGGCCATTCTGGCATGGAAGGAAACGAGAAGGCAGACTTTCTTGCAAGGGAGGGTGCCGCACGTGTTTCTATCGGACCAGAACCCACAATTGGCATCGCAATAGGTTTTGCCAAACAAACACTAAATACCTGGACAGCAAGAAGAGCTTTAGACTTCTGGCATAATTTACCAGGATTGGTTCATTCAAAAAGGCTTTTATACATCCTTCGAAGTATGTCTCCAAACAAATGTTAGACCATATCAGGCATGACCTACGTTGTCTAACAGGACTTTTAACAGGCCACTGTCATCTGAATCATCATATGCTAAGACTTGGACTGTCGGAAGATCCGACTTGCCGTCTTTGTTTGGAAGATGATAAAACAGCAGAGCATATAATTTGTGCCTGCCCCTCCGCGGTTCGAATCAGGTATCTGATGTTTGGCAGGGTCTCTCTCTCGCCTCGGACCTGAAATATCATTCACCAAATAAAATAATCGGCTTTGTTAAGAAGCTAAATTTGTTTGGTGGAATCTGAATAGGTGTGAGCCACAATAGACTCTTGTGAGTCGCAGTGGAGTGCCTTATAGACCCACTCACCACAAACCTAACCTAACCTAACCTACTATGACTATCGATTTCAATTCATGTTGGCATATTTAAATTTTTCCAAATATTAAATTTTAATGTTTTAGAAGGTCTAATAATTGAGTTTATTAATTGCTCCTTTATCTTTTGTAAGAGAATAAACTTATCATTATTAAAAAACGTATAACCATGCCAATTACAAGTTACAGCGAAGTTTTTTTAGTTTAAAGTAATATTCTGTCAATAGAATTAGAGGTATAAATGTCGGTGATTATTACGTGGGCTGTGTATTGTCTTTTTGATTTTTACGACATTTATGTAAATCACTAGTGATGTTATTGACCGCAAGAAAAACGTGAAAAAGTTAGGTATAAACGTTTATTGTTAAATCGTGTTTTAGGTAGGTAGTGTTATTTTGCTTTATGCTATCACGTTATTGTCAATTTACAACACATTTTTTTTATTTCAGACGAACGTTATTTTTTCACAAACAATAAATAAGCCGATGTAACAATTCATATAATGCACAACACCAATTCACGGATGTCAGCAGTAATAAACAAAAAATTAGCGAGAAGAGAGAAGAGATTTTTTTTTAAATCCCCGTTAAGCAACTACTTTAGGAAATATATCTAATGTACTTACATTATAAGAATAATGCCATTCTATAATTATTATTGTTAATGAAAAAATTTATAGTGAAAAATTAAAATCCGATAAATTTGTTTCGGCATATTTGTAGGAAATGGAGGAAACGTTATGTTACTGATAAGATAGACAAATTACCAACTGAAATGATATTAGACTACAGCCAAATGCGTCCCGCTACAATTATTTTCAAAATTAAATTTACCGTGTCGACCTCTACTTTGTGGAATTTGATCATATCTATTAATGTTATAAATGGAACTAACCACTTTTTCTGATTAATTTCTTCATTTATTTGATAAGTTATGTAAATATTATAGAGTAAGATCCCAGAGCGATAAAACATAACTTATTTTCAAATAGATTAAATGCTAGGTGCTCAGTAGCATCTCGTGTGCTTTGAATACCTGTGTGTTTGTGGAGCTAGCCTAAGGGCACCTGGGCAGGTATCAGGTGGGAAAGGTAACTTAAAATAAGAGTTACTTTACTTAAATTTGTATGTCTGATTTTTATATATACTTATGTTTTGTAGAATAATATTCTAGAGTAGTTTCATAAGTGTCAGACACTTTCCATAGACCAAAACTTTTGTCAGACACTTTAAAGCTCCACAAAAAATGAATAAACTTTATTTATTCACATGTCTGACTTTCAAAAAATATATTATCAATGCAACTATTACTAAGGTATGATAATATGTGCTCCAACAGATCCGAACTATACTGAATACGCTATACGCTGGGCATGATGTGCACATACACATTGGACTGAGACATTGTGAGTTAATATATATAAAAGAAGGGGAACCGAGTTACTATGGACGTCTAATTCGCTCTGAAACGCATTCATAGCGCTCTCGCACTCCTACGCCCGGCTGATAATTTTTATGTTGCCTTGATAACACATCTGAAAGTCAGACAACATGTAAAAATGGGGAATACTTATTTATTTTTTGTGGAGCTTTAAAGCGTCTGACAAAAGTTTTGGTCCATGGAAAGTGTCTGACATTTATGATACTACTTTAGAATATTTTTATACAAAACATAATTATTTATAATCAGACATAAAAATTGAAGTTAAGTAACTTTTATTTTTAGTTACCTTTCTCACCTGATACCTGCCCAGGTGCCCTTAGGCTAGCTCCACAAACACACAGGTATTCAAACAACACGAGATGCTACTGAGAACCTAACATTTAATCTATTTGAAAATAAGTTATGTCTTATTGCTCTGGGATCTTGGACTTTTATTATTATCAGTTTTTGTATTAGTCATTGAAAAATAATGTTTATGTCGGATTGGATTTGTCGAGCACTGGAAATGATTTATAGATATAAAAGTATATTTCACTATGAGTCCAGAAAATAGGCTTTTACCGTGTCCGCGAGAGCGTCGGCTACATCTCACACTGGAAAAGCATTTATGGATGTACGATACTTTTCATGCTGCCATTTCTGAAAATTCGTTTTCCCAATCATTTTATACGCGGAAAGTAAGTCGTTGCCGGTCTAGATCGGAAAATTGACTTAACTGCTCGGTAAAGTGACAGAACTCTGCTCGGCAAAGTACCGACTTTCCCGAGCTCTTATGTCAAAATTGAACAAAACCAACCTGGAACTTCAAGAATCGAATAAATTATTAATGATAACAAAAATATTATAATTCCTCAATTGACCGGAACATCAACGTTCAATAATTGTATTTTGCATAACTGCACTTACAGCATAAATATTAACAATAAATGAGGTAAGCTTTGTTATAAATTTTGAACAATAATATTTTGTTCCTATATTATTGGAGGCTGCACAAAAAATATTGTACGCGTTACACTCGGAAAGCGTATTTACAGGACACGTGAATAAACTTGCTTTTTAGTTGAACGGTCACTATCGTTGAAAAGTATTTTTTAGAACTTATAAAGCGTTAGAATAATTATTATTCTGCGATATCTATTGGTAGCGCGCTTTATTAAATACGACAATATTACAGGAAACTGTAAAAATACTTTATTGTTTCAAACCCAAGAGGCTTTTTGTCAGATTTTTCGAATTTTGGTTTGTTGTTAGAGGTGAAAATATCGCTATTGCCACAACTTCCACACTTCTGTTACTGGATTACATGTATTGATTGTGATTTTGGTGTCTTCTTCAGTCCGTGATTAAGCACTTAGAGCTCGCGAACGGAGACCATATTATCATACCTTGTACTGATGAGGTGCAAATACGCCGAAACCGGTCAACAATTTATGTTGTCCCTTCTTATTGCAAACCAGAATGATTGGTGTTAAATATCTTGTAGATATACCAACCCCGTTTGACTTTGAAGTGTAAGTCAATATCCGTCGGTTCCTATATAGCCCGGGAAGTAGTTGTTGCTTCTTAGTTGAACGGTAACCGTCTTTGAAAACTATTTTTCAAAGCTTATGAAGGGTTAGAATAATTATTATTCTGCGATTTCCATTAATAACTACTTCATTATACTTTCATGAAAACAAAAACAAGTATTGACTTGAAACTTTTATATTCCAAAATATCAGCCAATGGCTTCCAGTGAAAAAAATATTTCCAGTAAAATATCCCTATTTTTAATTATTTTCCAATTATAGAGCGTCTGCAGCATTGGCTCTATTGGCTATGTAGGTACGTCTAGAGTCAAAGGGCAAAACTCTTACTCTGGGTGTGGTCTTCCATCGTCTATTCAACAAATTTTTCAAAAATAAAATCGGCTCGTAAATAATCAAGAAAATATCAGTTTATTTTTCATTCTTGTTAAATTAATCAAAAAAACCTTAAAGCTTAAAGGAACTATAGAAATAAATGTAATAAGAGTTAACTAATTAATATTATTCATAATAGATGTTCGAATTGTAGTACACCTGCTGCAACACGCATAATAGAATTGCGTCAGAAGATATCTGGTGTGTAGGTTAATCGTAGTCGCTTTTGCATTTTTTGATTTTTCACATTTTCACAAAAATGTATCCATTGAAGAAAAAACAAAACAAAAATGTTTCTATCATACGCGTGCCTCCACGAACTCCGTTTTGTGAATTTTTTGATATTCAAATTTTAAAACACTTTCTTTTGTTATTCAAAAATTTGAGCTTCGTATGCATTATTATCTTTCAATATTTAGATTTTTTAGAAAACATACTTCTCGATTTGCTAGAAGATATTCCTCTCAATGAACGTCAAGAAATGTGGTGGCAACAAGACGGAGCTCCTCCACACAATGCGAGAATCGTGAGCGACTACCTACAAAATCGTTTCGATAGCCACTGGATAGCAAACAACTCTCCAGAAATTATGTGGGCGGCACGTTCTCCTGACTTGTCACCTCTTGACTCTTTTTTTCGGGGAGTGATAAAAGATATTGTTTATCAATCAACCGCAAAATGTAGACGAATTACTCCTGCAATGATTCAATCCACATGTACACGATTCTAGCACGATTCGAAATGTGTGTTGCAGCAGGTGGACTACAATTCGCACATTTAGGTAATGTTAATAATATTAATTAGTTAATTATTATTTTTATTTATTTTATTTATTTATTCTAACAGCGATTATTCTTTAAATCTTCATGGGAATATCCGATCACATTTATCATATCTATTAAATTTGCTTATTTTGCTGTCTTATCAGCCTTTTCATTTACTTAAATCCCTTTGTTACTGGTACCCAGACAAAAATAACATATGTTTCATGCACTGTCAATTAACGAAGAATAGTAAAAATACTTTTGTTGGAGAAATCTTCGATATTTGAATTTTTCAGGGATGTCAAGCAACTGAGACATTCGGAAGAGATTATTATGATGATACCTGAACTGCATGCTAGACACTAGACCAACGAGAATGTTTCCATTTTATTGTTACGTCTTACCCTTGTAATAGTAAAAAATCTATCCTTATCTAAACAAGATTTCTGTTAATGTTAAAATGCAATTTAAGCAATTTTCACCCAATCAAGATATTCCATTATTATCTAGGAAACAAACTGAAATAAACTAAGTGAGATGACTCACACTTTTTATGGAATGAATGCTCATCGCGTTTAAGAGTAGGAGGACAATGATATCATCCCAGCCCATCAGTCATTATTACGATTGATGCGTGAATATTATGTTGTAGTTGTGGTTTTTTATCACTAAATTACCTGATGCTCACTATTATTATTCAAATCACAGTTACTGGAAACAATAATAATGCAATTATTCGTATATGCCGTTTTGTCCTTGAATTAGTTGAACAGCAAAATTATCTTTGTAAAACATGCAGTAGTGATTCTAATTTACTAAGTATATTTATAAAGCGCAGCATACTTAACATATGTTTTATACATACAGGGTGCGGCACCCATAACGAAACAGATCGCATATCTTGAAGACAATTTTTTTTTGGAGAGAATGCATCAAGGGTTCGATTTTAATAACCCAAGCGTATTTTTATGTGGAAACCAAATTCAACAATTTAATGCATAATCACCTTTGAAATAAAATTTAACTTACAACTCCTATGTCTCCGTGAAATAAACATGAAGGTTTTTGTTTCCATAACTACCAGGTTTACCACTTTAGCGTCATTGATACTTCAAGTCTATTAGCGAGTAAAACATAAATCATGAGCGAGCATGATATACAAGATCCACATTTTCTCCATAACATTTGTTTTTCGGATGAATGCAGTTTTTATGTTAACGGGACTGTTAATCGACATAACTGTAGATACTGGTCAGATTCCAATCCAAGAGTATTGCATGAAACGCATACTCAACACCCAGAACTAACCAGAAAAGGAATTTCTGGAAAAAACATAACAATATGCACTGATCTTAGACAAGCCCTATTAGCCTTGAACAGACAACGTGTTATATCGGGGCTAGTACTAGAGTACCACCAAGATTTAGCTAACGTCTCGGCAGATAACAATATTATCCTGAGGTGGGTTAAAGGGCACGACAGGAGTAAAAGTAATCGTATTGCCGATTCTTCAGCCAGGGAAGCGGCTGGAATGAAAATTTTAGGACCCAGTGACACCTACGACCTGACAACTTCGACAATTGCGGAACTAGCCACCCATGCTCAATCCCTTAAGAGATAGGATGGCATCAAAGGATGCAGTCTTGCTAGGATCACCATGGGTGACCCTGGGAAGCTGGTGCCGAAGAAATATTTGACGATGACCAGGAAAACCTACGTTTAACAGTAGGATTTCTGACTGGCCACTGTCAACTAAGGAAACACCTCCATTCTATGTGGCTAGTGGACACACCTCTATGCAGAATGTGTGAACAGGAAGATGAAACTGTCAGGCATATCTTATGCGAGTGTCCGGAGTTATCGTCGATAAGAGAGTGTGAGTCTTGGTGAGTCTTTGCCTACACCTGTCGATATAAAGGAGATGTCTCCTAGTGACCTGTCCACCTGCCTAAGAAGAACAGGATGGACGATGACTTAGGAGGACAACTCCTCGGGAGGATGTACATCTGAGAAAAAAAAAGTTAAACGTTTGAGCTGGAATATTTACCAGGTAATTTAACTGGGGGTATGCATTTGGAATTACTCGAAAACACCGTAGATCCAATGTTAACAGATATAGTAGAAAACAATAGGCAATACCTTGAAGATCACCTAATATTTCAATATGATGGGGCTTCTCCACATTTTGCTGCAGTGGTTCGTCAGAACTTAAATTAAAACTTTAATAGATTGGACGAAGAGGATTTATTGAATAGCTCACGATGTCCTGATCCCTTAGGATCACTTTTTATGGGGATATCTGAAAAGTAAAATATACTCCACTCAGCCAGGTTCCTTAGAAGAGTTACGTGAACCTATTATTACCGAATGTTGTCTAATAACAGAACTCCAGAAACGTCAGACAAAGATTCGAGAATAATTTATATTTGTGTATGGAAGTTAATGGACAACACTTTAAGCGTTCCATTGAAGTAATTTAGTTTTTAATTATGGGAGTTGTTCACTTTTCTGTTTTTTTACTTTTATTATGAGTTGTGTATTAACTAGTTGAGTTTTGCTTTCAAATGGAGTATCATTATTTAAAATACGGAAACTTCTACCGCTAGATGGCGCCAAAATCAAAAGTTACGAAATAAACTGCCACACAGTGAAATTCCTTATAAAATGACCTTTCCATTGATGCGTCACACTTATTACTTTCCCTATTTTAATTCTATTTATTATTGGGAGGGATGTAGAATAGTTGAGGATATGATCGAATGATATCCCCTCGAAATAAAAATCGACCCATTTTTGCATTTTCTCCAAAAAAATTTTGCCTTCAAGATATGCGATCTGTTTCGTTTTCGGTGCCGCATTCTGTATATAATTTTAATAGTCAAGGAAAACTTTTAATTTAGATCAGTGATCGTGTACCTAGTCTTACTTTTTTAGCTTATAACACAATTTATAATCAATTTTCGGAATAAATCTTATAACACAGCATTGCATTAAGTATAACCACTTTCCTGAATAATATTTACTTCCTCACATCTTAATTTTTCCCAATGTTGATTGGATTATTTTCTTCTCTTGAAGTTGTTATAATCGCACCGGGACAACCGAATCTTGGGCTATCTTCAACCTCTAGACTGTCAGCTATTCTTGATATACGTGGTGCCTTTATGTCACTTAGTAAATTAATCCTTTTATTATCACCTTGTACAACTAAGTTTTATATTTTTTCAGCTCTATTAGACATAATTTTAAGATATTTTGGCAGTAGCCAATTTCTTAGACACCAACATTTATATAAAATAAGTGAGGTTATAATTTGCATTGAAAAACAATACACGTTCGCCCCATCGCCTATTAGTAGTGTTGCACATTCTTCCTTTTGACTCACTGGCCCTGATTAAAAATTGTTTTTTTGCTATAATTTTTTTATCTTCAACGTAACATAAAACTCAAAATCGCAAATTAGGCGTATTTGTCCTTTTGGCAAAACACCATCCGTTCATTATTTGTGATGAGAATATTGATATTCAACATAATTAAAAGGATAAATTGTTCCAGGTGCAAGAGCTACCTACCTACTTCATTCTCATACTTTCAAAATGTACGTATGTACGAA
>CAJUYI010000038.1:23233-42168 GCA_910591695.1 Galerucella pusilla
ATGATCGTTGTCGGTATTTATATGCAAAGCATGGTTCACTCATAAAACGATTTTTCTTATGAATTAAATAGAATTTTAATATAAGGTTAATAAAAGTGTTATTTTTGTAAGTAACTGTTAAAAATATTAAATTTTTCACGTCTTTGCAACAAGGTAATGATATGATAGCCATGCATTCATTTTGGAAAATGAATATAATTTGAACCAAACTGAAAGAAATTTGTTGACAAAAGCCCTGAATTTTTTTGACCAATCTGTTGAAAAGGTCTAGATTTTTATAGCTGTACTAGGGTAGAAGTCGAAAATGGTTCAAATAGGATTTTAAATTACTTTTCGACGTTATTATTAATTTTAGTATTGCATTGCATCAAGTAAGTTCAACGTTTTTTAAATAAAATCGGATCGAGTTATTAAACTTGTTTAATGTTTTGTTATGTTCTCCTATTTTTCCGTAATTTTCCCAGTTTTTTGTTAATAACATAAAAGCATATTAAGTAATCGTAATGGTGTCGAAAGAGGAATTGTAAATAATAAAAATACATACAACGCATTCTTTAGCCAAGTAATTGGATGGTAAGGATCTGAGAAAATTCGGAAAAACTGTAATATTCCTCATTTTTTCAAAATTTCATCTTCGTCGCACCTTATGTGGGCGGAAAGCAGGTACAATGGGACAATTAGGTATTTTTTAATGCAATATTTTGCAGTAGGTTTGAATGCGTTATAGATTGTCCGATTTTTATTTTAAAAACGGTTGTGAAAAATATAGATATAGAGAAACAAAACGTTCATCTTTAATTTGTGATAAAATGCTGCGTAGTAGGTAAAAAACGCTGAGGAATACGGCCGAAAACTATTTGACTTGATTATTTGATTTACTCAATTTTTTGCATTTACTTAATTACTATTTTGGCTACTGTAAAAGTCTCAATATAACAGCTGTCAAGATAGAATATTTTCACAATGTGTAAAAGAGTAGACATTTTGTCTTATGGCTAAATGAATAATTATTTTTCTCCACGATTAAATAATAACGCACAAATTATTTTTACATATTTAGCTGCATAATGATATAAATTCTTCACACCAGTGAATAATTAAAAGAATTCACTCTCGTTAGCCAATCACATTCTATTATTATCAGAATTCACGCTAAAATGAATTAAAATGAATAAATCAAATCGTCTCTTTCGTCGTTTAAAAATTATAAAATCATAATTTTACGTATTATAAGAGAAAAAAATGGACAACAGTAGCGAGATAGTGAATATGTACGCCTCCCGGAATCAATTTCATTTATAAATGTAAGGGCTCCGATTAAAAATATGAGTTACGTATAATATATATTTACTTCTTACATTTTTATAAATATGATCTATAGCATAGTGGTGGTTGATTATGGCGCGGACGATCGAGGTTCAATCCTCACTGGAAGTTTTTTCTTTTCAGTCGCGGAGAAAGTATAGTCTTTCACTTGTGTAGAATGGCTATTATTCACTTGGATGATTCCAAAACTCCCTCGCTGCACTCCATCCTTTTGGAAACTTCATCCGCGTGAATATTAGCCATCATTTTGCACTCGTTGAGGAATATACTATTATTGTATGATAATTATGTAGTATGCCCTACTTGCGCAGAAACCAAAATCGGTCTTGTTTATCTATGTCATTTATGTAACGACCGTTTCATACCATTGACGTTACAAGGGATGTTTCATGCTGTGAGCAATTTTATTATTGACATTTCAAAACCGTTTTCAAACTCAAAATTTGACTATCTATAACGCATCCAGACCTACGGCAAAATAGTGCATTAAAAAATAGCAATGGTAATTGCAGCAAGAGTAATTGTCCCATGATACCTGCTCTTCGCCCACATAAAGTGCATACAAAGGACTTGTTTACTACAAAAGTTTCAACGCCTCCTACATAATGGCACAGTCCGTTTTCTGTTAGGTTTTTTTGTCAAAAAAATTCACCTATTGCCCTACCTAAATAGCTGCTATGGTACAGCTGACAGACAAACATAAAGCGGCTCCGATAAAATCCTGGAAATCAAGCAGAATTTGAGAAAAATTGCTTAACTGGAGGATAATCCACAAATTTTAGTCTGTCTCCTGAAATATGAGATGGGCAAAAGTGAGAACCTTTTGTTATTGATAAGCTTCCTTAAGTCTGGGTCTGCTTAATCAATCTTTGAATCTTTGCGTTCTTGGTCCTTTCCAACTAATGGTTATACATTCAACGAAACTTAATAAGTAACGTGTATGTTAGACGGAGCAGTTTGACAAAATTAAGAAATCTAGTTTTCTTTGCTGATTAGGTTAGTACTGTTTCCACTGGACGGAATTTGAAAATAGGGCTTTACTAACTTGAGCTTGACCGGTGACTAGAATAGTAGCTTTGCCACCGGTATAAATTTCAGTGCGCTCTAGCATTGTGAATAATTTCTAAGTTTCATTGGAATATAAATGAGTTTAATGTCAACGTACGTGTGTAGTTACTCATATGTCAAATACTTACGTGCTTATTATTTTATCGCCTTCACAATCGAGTGAAGTAATTCGCTACTTCCCTTCTTTAATTGTGATGGAATTAAGAATTGAGAAACTTGTGAATTTTATAAAGGTTACAATAAATCATCCACTGGGTTGGCTTACATGGCTTACATGGCAACAAGTTCAAATCTGTTTACTCTTAACAAGAGAATAATTTAATTTGTATAATATAGCTATATAAAACTGAAAAGTGTGCATGTACATGGTGGCCCATTATCCAATTAATGCCTGAAATGAAGCAAGCCTGATTTTTCATTCAAATATACCTAGTATATTCCAAGGAATAACAAAAAAAATGCTTGAGAAATATTTTGTTTTTAGGTTCGAGTTTCGAATAGTGATGAGCAAAATTGGTCTTGGTCTTGCAAAATCCACACAACCCTCTTTCATATGAGTCCAGAGTCAGATATATTGAATAGTTAACGGAATATTAAAATTTGAACACTTAGAAATATATGGTATTGGCTTATAAATGATGATATCAAAGTTATAGCTTATTCTGCTATTTTCTGAGGTAATAATAATTTTATGTTTAACATAGCAGTAACGCCCTCTAGGGGTGTAATTTTGAGGTCGAAGATAATAGCCAGTAATTTCTATTAACTACTTTTACTATTAATATGTTTCCCCACAACCTGGGACAAATACTTTCCAAGATATACCAGGATATCTCGCTTAATGGGCCACACTGTACAATATTGATAGTTTTTCACTGTCTGTAATATGTGCCACCTTTGTATACGGAAAGTACCAGTAGCATTGTACAATGCCAGTAGCGAATACAACGAGCAGAACTTTTTTTAGTCAATATACAGGATGGTCCGTAAGTAATGGACCAAAGTGAAATGGAAGATTCTTGGCCTGAAAATATTACAATCTGACGCAACTTCTTTTAATAAAATATTGATGATAAGAAAGATGCAGGGGTGGCAAAGTTGGAGTGTCAAAAATGTTTTTTCTCAGTAAATTAGAAGATTTTGGATATACAAACGTAAAAATTTGAAGATAGGGGTTTTAGGGCCTGGCAAATCATTATAATGTTATCCATTTCGATGTATTCTCTAGAGGGCGTAACAAAATCTATGTTGTTGGTGTAACTGTGAGAATAACTTATTTATCGTTTACAGTATCCCTCTAATTACTGGCAAATATCAAAACTGGCGAAGAATGTTCCATTTCACTTTGAACCATTATTTACGCACAACCCTGAAGAAGAGAACAGGGTAGGTACATTGTTTTTTGGCTTTGTGCTATGCACAACACCAATGCCAAATATCAGTTTCTGATGAAAGTAAATAATATAAACAGACTAAATGCGAACGATCTTATCAAAACAATAGATGGACAACGATCACTGCAACCACAAGATGTCTTCCGTTAAAACGGTCTATTGGATATAGAAGAATCAGAAAATATCGCTTGTCTGTCGCTGCCGATAGAGAAATTAGGGAAGAGACGTATGAAGCAACGTATCAATACTTCAAGAAATGGTGCCAAACAAAGACTGCTACTGCAGTTCCAGACACCCTTCTTTTGGCGTACTTTCACGAAAAATCTGCTGTATTAAAGTCTCCATCAAGCTAATCGTGTGAATATTCCATGCTGAAGTCCACCTTTATTATGAAGAAAAACATATATTTCTGAGTATCCTGAGCTTTGAGTATTTCTAAAAAGAAGAAATGACTTATATAAACGAAAAAATCTAATGTGTTTGACAGGGAAGATGTGGATAAATTCTTGTTTGAAGCCTCCGATTATATTTATGCAATAATAAAGGTCCAGTACTCCTGACCTTTTGTTTGAATCCACCATGATGTACAACACCGTGCTACAGTTTCCGATATTCCAAATGCTGGTTCGAGACCAGTGAATGCAGTTTCAAACTCTAGCTTTTCCAGGGTACCTATCTGACGTTTCATTGCTTACGTGTCTACCTATTGTGGTTTGCCAGAGTTAATAGATTTGTAGGCAGATATATACGAACTCATACTTCAAAATTTTATGAGTTTTCAGTCACACGGTAATGCAGGAGTAATATTTCAATTGAAATTTAAAAATCTTGTATGTGTCCATAGATGAACCAATAACGAAACAAGTTTTTATGCTCATTTCGTTTTATCTCTCGCTTTCAATTAATGCAGTAATGATGAGAATTGTCGAATATAACTGTTATTACTCGTTATTACTTAATATATTCACTGAGAAATTATACTGGTAATTATTCAGATGAAAAAGTAAAATTGAATGGTAGATAATATGATAAGAGATGATTTACTCATATGGAATATTCAAATGACAAGGTACAGTGGACATAATGTATATAATAGATGCGACATACCACTATCATAAACAAACTGATTTATGTCTATGACTTCGGAGAGCATAAAATATAATGAAGAAATGATTACATCATCTCAGTTGCCTACTAAGGGAAAAATAAATTTATACTCACGATTTCACTTGTCTCAAGTTGATACGAAATGTGTCAAGATTATCAATTATATTTTTAAAAAAACATTGGCAATCACAATTATCTAGATATTTTATAACGTTTATAGGTATAGGTAGCAAGACAAAAACTAGGGGGAGGGCAAACCATGGTCGTTCAGGCTGTAAGATTTTATCACGGAAAAAGTGAATAAAACCAACATTTCCAGAAAATTATGTATAATTGTAAGTTATTGAAATTATTTTTTTGGAAAAAAATTCATATTAGTTATCTACATTTCTTGTCTTTTGTGTCTGCTGTTGTGTCTATTTCCGTCCTTCGCTAATTTTTCCATAGTAAATAACACCAACCGCGATAAGTCGAGCGATAAAGCAAAAAAGTTCGGAATTTTTTCCCTAAAGACGGATCGGAATGCGGTTTTTTGCATTCGCTTCGGATAATTATTTGTGAAAAATGTACCTACTTTGTTCCCATTACAAATCGGGAATTGCATCGCTGCAGTCAAAAATGCATGCCAAAAATGCATCGAATGTAAAAACTCTGTAAATAAGAGTCAGAACTGGCTCAAATCTGGTACCCGGGGGTTTTCGAGGTCGCTGATCACGAATATAATGTTGGAATTGACCTCCCGGACACCTGGGGCTCAGGAACGCCGATGAACCTCGTCTCCGTGGGACTCTCCAAGAAATCACGGGGGGAACGAAAAAAACTCCGCGCCCGGGGGTTTTTCGGGTGGCTGAATCCAAATATGACAATGGCGAACACCCCCCGGACACCTGGTGCCCCCGAACCTCGACCTGGACGTCATCCCCGAGAACTTTCTTGACAATATCGACAAGAGCAGCCCGGAAATTATTGGAGGCCTGTTTTTTGAGACGCGAAATCACAATTTCACGTCGAAAACGACCCTTCCACCGCCTGGTGCACCGGAACCTGCGCTTGAACATCGTCTCCGAGGGTTTTCCAAACAAAATCGAAAAAGGTGAACCGAAAATCGTTATAAGGGGTTTTTTGGGCCGTTTAATCAGAATTTTGCGCGGGAAATGACCCCCTGAACACCTGGTGCGCTGTACCCTGGCCTCGAACGTTTTCTCCGAGAATTTTTCTGACAATATCGCCAGAAACAACCCGAAAATGATTGGAGGGGGGTTTGGAAAACAATCTTAGACGATGTTCAAGCGCAGGTTGCGGTGCACCAGGTGGTGGGAATGTCGTTTTCGACGTGAAATCGTGATTTCGCGCCTCAAAAACACGCCTCCAATAATTTCCGGGCTGTTTTTGTCGATATTGCCAAGAAAGTTCTCGGGGATGATGTCCAGGTCGAGGTTCGGGGGCACCAGGTGTCCGGGGAGTGTTCGCCGATGCCATATTTGAATTCAGCCACTCGAAAAACCCCCGGGCGCGGTGTTTTTTTCGTTCCCCTAGTGATTTCATGGAGAGTCCCACGGAGACGAGGTTCACCGGCGTTCCTGAGCCCCAGGTGTCCGGGGGTCAATTTAAACATCATAATCATGATCAGCGACCTCGAAAACCCCTGGGGGACCCGATTTGAGCCAGTTCTGACTCTTATTTACAGAGTTTTTACATTTGTGCATTTTTGGCATGCATTTTTGACTGCAGCGATGCAATTCCCGATTTGTGATGGGAACCAAGTAGGTACATTTTTTACAAATAATTTTCCTAAGCGAATGCAAAAAACCGCATTCCAATCCGTCTTTAGGGAAAAAATTCCGAACTTTTTTGCTTTATCCGCTTGACTAGATGTTTTGATTGTACTTCTTCTGAAATGTGTTTGGCAGAATTGGTGCTAGCTTGTTGCACAGTGTCGTAATTGAAAACATTTCAAATTCTTTTTTCCTTGAATGCAGTATATCTTTTTTTAGAGGGTGTATGCATTTACCAAGGCTCTACCCAATATTAGCTCAAACGCGAGCTTACGGTAACATTTTCTTGAATAAGTTTTTCATTGATCTGAAGGATCAATAAACGATTTCAAAGTCAAATTCAAGTCAGTTAATCCAAGTTTCACAACTTATAATTAAAGCATCATAACCTAAGAACAATTAGACCAACAATTTAATTTAGAAGATCAATCTATAACAACAAAACTTCAAATATTTATACCTTTTATACAAGATACAAAAAACAACAATATAATGTGAATAACTGAATCCTAAACAAAGATCTACATATTACTCCGAAACTTTATGGTAGGCCCTTGATGTCAACAATCTTCATACCTCCCTCCTAAAACGCAACTCTCTACACCCAATATCACACAAGAATCTAACAGCTCGCTTCTGCAGGATGAAGACCATATTAAATAACTGGTCTGTACAGGAACCTCAAAAACATACACCATAACGTAATAGCGCAAAGTATACATTCCTTGCCATTGTAGTATCTAACTTGCGAAATACTGTCTTCAATGCGTAGCATGCTTTGGAGAGTTTTTTTATTTGAATTAGGAGTATGTGACTCATAGAGTAGGGAGGGTGAGTGTAGGCTCACAGCCCCTAGACCACATGTGACCCATTGTACATCCTCTCGAGGAGTTGTCCTCCTAGGTCATCGTCCATCCTGTCCTTTTTAGGAAGGTGGACAGGTCACTAGGAGACATTTCCTTTATATCGGCAGGTGTAGGCCAAGACTCACCGAACACAACTCTCCTATCGACGATAACTCCGGACACTCGCATAAGACATGCCTGACAGTTTCATCTTCATGTTCACACATCCTGTATAGAGGTGTGTCCACTAGCCCCATAGTATGGAGGTGTTTCCTTAGTTGACAGTGGTCAGTCAGAAATCCTACTGTTGAACGTAGGTTTCTCCTGGCCATCGCCAAATATTTCTTTGGCGCTAGCTTCCCAGGGTGATCCTGGCAAGACTGCATCCTTTGCATCTCTTAAGGGATTGAGCATGGGTGTAACGTTTGGCTAGTTCCGCAATTGTCGAAGTCGTTAGGCTGTAGGTGTCACTGGGTCCTAAAATTTTAAGTAGAGAGGCTTGTGGAACACCAGAAGTAATTGTCCTTTGGGTGTATACTTCATTGTTAAAAAAACTGACCAATTCAGTGACGTTCCCGTGAGTTGTAATCGCGAATTAGAGTAGGTTTGTTAATATATTCACCACCCCGTTTTGTAATATTTGTTGAGTCTACAGCTACTGCAAGTACTAAGGAGAAGTACATCCCTCTTGTCAAGTAATTTTAGAACAACGACTCCATCATGTTCTTTAGCCTTTTTTTGAGCTTCGCACTTGTAATGTCAGTAAGATAAAATCTTCTATTACTCCTGAGGGTGCCCTCTTAGTGAGTCTTTCATTTCAGAAGGTCTTGAGCAAGAGTTACATTTGTATGCAAACTTTTATACCTTTGTTTTTAACTGACTCTATCAAGCATAAAAGCAGGCTAGAATAGGCAACCACCTGAGAATCGACGTTTGGTTTTCGCGGACTAGGCTACCTACGTTGCGGCTCCTACACCCAAACGTTGGTTCTCATTTTCAAAATCGTTTTTTGTTATCCATAAATGAACAAAATATTTGTTTTCACTTTTTTCTGCTATTTTCTGATTGTACTGGTGTGCCCGCCCAACTAGCAAAATGGAATTCTAAGAGGACTGAATTGTTGTATAACAGCCGAATAGCGTTGTTTTAAGGACTGTTTGTTTTTATTAAGCCTTTTGTTGCAATAATTTTGTTTTTTTTTGAGAAAATTGTTGTATTAAATGATTCTATAGTGACTTTTACAATATATGCTATAACGCATTATACGATCATTTCTTTTAAAATTATAAAATACCTTATACAATATCAAAAATATCATTTTATAACACTTTATACCTATTGTATAAGAGTTATATAATATACTATATAACTTAACAGCTTCAACATTATAAAATAGTTACATAAGCTTGTCTTATTGAAGCTGTATAATGTTGTATAATAAATACTGTATAGCATTCAATTGCGTTGAATTATAAAACACTTTTTAGTTGTAGTGCCTAAATATTCTTCGTTATAAAACAGTTATCGTATACCGTTCCACTTTACAATAAAATATTGCTTAAGGCATTTCTTTGGGATAAAAATGTTGTATTATAAATCACCATGTTCAAATAAGCAATTCTTGTACCTCTATCGCTGACATTATGAGCAATTGAGTTGGAAACATAAAACTATATTATTTAGAGCATTATATTGTGAAAGAATATCCATATGGAGTGATAAACTATTAAAATCATGAGAAAATAGTATATTATGCAACGATTATGTAATAACCATTACATAAGAGTTGCATACACTATTTTTTCTACGAATAAATTTTATTTAAAAAAAATACCCACTGCGCCACGAGACCACATGTTTGAAGTAATAGCATAAAGCGTATAAGTATGTTACTGTTATACAATATTAGTATTAAACTATTGTAAACCAAAAAAAAAGTTTAAATATGTATTTGCCTTGGTCATTAAATATTTTCGGTCTGGTGCTCGACATTTCTTTTAAAAACTAACGCAAAAGATAAACTGTCATAAAACACACAAGTAACTTAGAACTGGTCAAACATTCTACAGAAAATATTGGGTCTGCATACTTGGGTGTTTGAAAATCTAGATTTCTATTGGTCAATTTTTCAGTTTCATAAGGAAAACCAGTATTATAATGAGTATCATTATGAAACTGAAAATTGGCATTTAATTAACAACTTATAGTATTATAGGAGTAGAAAAAAGTATTTAAGGATATTCTATTTTATCATTTCTTTAAGTATCTACTTGAAACTTCACCAGAATTGAAGCGCTTCATTTTCTTGCCAAATATATACCTATAATCTATCAGTAAAATTTGCGGCGCATCAAAATCTGTGCTATTAAACCATCCAAATGAAATTATAATTTTTACCTTCGATGTCTGCCCAAGCAGCCCAAGTCTCCATAACTACAAATGAAATGTATGATTCACGTTAAAATATAATTTGGTTCTAATATTCTTCCCTTAAAAATAGAATGCTTTTATAAACTGCTAGATGACAAAATGTTTCCATCCTGCTCGAAATAACAGCATTATAAAAAATATATGGCATAATGCAACCATTTTGTGAGACCTTCATAGTGCCGCTTCAATCCCATTTAATAGATATGACTACATGACACACTATTAAATCATTTTATAGTAGCTGTATAAATGATAATGAAACAGTCGATTAGGAGTTGTATAAATGTGTATTAAACAGTCATATAAGAGTTGTATAAACTTTTAATAGAACTTTTATACAACCAAACAATTGTATAAAAATGGGCTCTTTTTAGTTGTATAAGGATCATTTAATTGTTTTGTAGATCGTTATAAGAATTTTAGTATCCTATAAGATATATCTTGTAGCTGTTCATACAAACCTTATAAAATTTAATTTGCTACTTGGGCGGGTAAAGACAAAATTTTGTCATTGGGCGGTTAATGTGTTAACAGAAGCGACAAAACTTGAAAGTTTCCTCATCTTCTCACTAATCAGCTAAATTAGCTAAAATGCCATTATAACAAAATTTCAAATTTTAAAATTTCTTATTCTTTCGCATTAATGTCGTTATTCCATTGGAGGTACGATATCATTAGATTGTCAAGCAGCATTTCGAGTTTTTCTTAAAACATAACGTTGCACGTATACCTACCTACAATATTCGTTCAATTTACTGTGTAAGAAATTATCACTCTCTGCTGGATATGTTACTCTTAAATAATTTATAGAATTTTTAACATTTCAATTAAAAACATTGAAACCCTTCTGTATATATAAATAAATGTATAAGTAAGTATACAGACAGACTTCTCTCTTATCTTCCATGCGTTATCTACAAAGCAAGTTTTTTTTATACACAAATGTAAACAGGTTAATTCGAAAGGGTAATTTCAAAATTTAAAATTATAATTTCACACGACAAATGTCAAGTCCGAGTGAAAATATTGTTAGCGTGCGTAGGTATATGGTGAAGCTGATAGAATTCACCTGGACGCCTACACCAAAAGAAATAAGTTAATAAACAGATGGTGGTGTAATATTTGAACACCTTGTACACTTGCCACTCCTAGCTAATTATCGCCTTCAATAATAGAAATACTAGTTCCTTCTGGCGATAAAAGCCGGAGTCGGTGAGACAAAAGATTTAAACAAAGCATTATGTTTGAAGGAATTTGAATATGTGGAGAAAATAATTTTTTTCGTTAGTCGGTACATTTCCTGTAGATTTTAAAATGTTTGGGTATCCTAAAGTTAAAAAATGATCAGAGACTATTTGTATTATTTATTTCAACAAGTACATAGAGTATTGTAGTGAGATAATCCCTATCAGGTGTTTGAACTTATCAATGACGTAGTATTCAACAATAATTTGATATTTTATAACTTCAGGTAGGTTCTCTTACTATTATTTGCTTCAATCATCAATATTTTATGTAGAAATAATGATAATTTACATTAGCTTTTACTATAATATGTGACAGAACTGGAAGTTCAATTATCTCTTATCCAGTATTCGGTTAATGCTTCCTGTGCACTTTTTGTCGCTTTACCAAGTCTTCGAATGAATAAAACTTAGAACTCTCATGTCCGCCTCCAGCAGTCAAAAAAAGCCACCTACCTTCAAGTCGTGGTCGCACTCTGGCGAAATAATCAGAGTCACTTGCGATAATGACGAAACGCTAGAGTGGCTAAAAAACACAGCCATGGAACTCAAACCATGGAAGGAGGCTAAGCTCGACGTGGTCCACGTCGACAACCTCCCGCAGCTCACAAAAGCCACCCTCTGGGTCCCCAGTGAAGCACATGCTGACCTGGGCGACAAAGAGGATGTGCTGCGTCGGCTGCACAAGCAAAATCCTGACCTTCGAGTCGATACGTGGTTCTCCTTCCACCACGAAGCGAAGATAAACCCCAAAGGACACCTCTTTGTTTTCGGCTTGGGAGACGAGGAGATGGGAGTCCTTGAAAAACGATCAATGAGGCTGAGCTACGCGTTCACCTCATTGATAGCTAAAATAAAAAAACCCAACCCGGAAAGCAGGAGCGACAAGGAGTCCAATACGGACCCACCTCCCCCATCCGAGAAGCCTAAAGAAGCTGTTGATTCTGTGGAGCCTGTCGAACCATCCCCTAAGATGGCGACTGACAGTCTCCTAGCAGAATTAACAGCTCTAAGCGAAGATATAGGCGACGTCGACCCACCCCCAAATGCGGACGTGGAGATGGCCTAAAAAAGAAAACTACCTTTCACCACCACAAAACATCGATGGATACTGAAAAGGTAACGATTATTCAATGTAACTTGCAACACAAAAAGGTGGCTTCGGCAACACTATGCCGCTATCTTGATGTGATGCAGGATACCATAACGCTAATCCAGGAACCCTGGATAAGACAAACTAAAATCTTGGGTCTAAATAATCCAAAAGGTTCAATTTTCAGCTTTCCAAGCAATCAACAACCTAGGACGGCTATATATGTCCCTAGGAACTTCAAGACCTACCCACTAACGCACTTTTCGACCTCTGACCTAACGGTTGTTAAGGTCGAATATGCGCATAAGGGTCAAAAAAAAGTGTTAATACTGGCATCCGCATACCTCCCTTCAGATGCACCCAAACCACCACCAACAAAGGAGCTGGAGGACCTTGTGGAACACTGCCTCACACAGAAGCTGGAACTGGTAATAGGTTGCGACTCGAACTCCCACCACGTCAGCTGGGGCAGCACCGATATTAACACTAGAGGTAAGTCTCTCTATGACTACATAATTAATAAGAATCTCTGTATTCTAAATAAAGGTACAAAACCAACTTTCATTAACTCTCGAAGTCAAACGAGAATAGATATTACTCTATCAACTACACGCATTTCAAATATAATATCCGGCTGGCATGTTTCCGATGATATTTCAATGTCGGATCACTGCTGGATAAAATTTGAAATAAAACTTGCTCTCACTACCTCCACACTAACCCGCGACCCCAGGAAAACGGATCGGACAGGATATGTCCACTGTTTAAATGGAGCTCTGCGAGAAGTCGAGGAATTGTTGCCAAACAATAATGGAGATTTGGAAAATTACTCTGTGAACATTCAAAACTCCATAATTGGTGCCTATAAGAAGTCCTGCCCCCTTAAGCGGCTCGATCTAAGTGGAACATCCACTCCATGGTGGTGTCATGAGATTGACCTGCTCAGGAAGGCAGCGAGAACATCTTTCAACAAGGCCAAAAATACCAGACTTCAAGAGGACTGGAACGCATACAAGTCTCACCTCAGGAAGTACAAAACAGTCATCAGACAAAAACAAAGAGAGGCGTGGAGAACCTACTGTGAGGAAATCGAAGATTTCCCCCAAGCAGCCAGACTCCAAAAAGCCCTCTCCAAAGATCCCTACCGTCACATTGGTACACTAACCAAAGAGGATGGCACAAAAACTGCCAACCTCGAGGAAAGCCTTAAACTATTGATGTCAACTCACTTCCCTGACTCCAAAACTGCTAACACGGTAACATGGAAGGAAGAGGAACACCACAACCCGACGGATGATGACTGGCGGATAGCGCGACAGATCGTCAACGAGGACAGATTAAGGTGGGCCATCTCTTGTTTCTCCCCCTTTAAATCACCAGGAACAGACGGCATTTATCCAGCTCTACTTCAGTGGGGCCTGGATGATTTAACGCCGCACCTGGTAGGAATCCTCAGATCCTCATTGGCACTGAGGTATATTCCAAAAGGTTGGAGAGAAGTCAAGGTTGTGTTCATACCAAAACCAGGAAGAATGGACTTTTCTACTCCAAAAGCATATCGACCCATCAGCCTCACATCGTTTTCGATGAAGACCTTGGAGAGGCTGTGTGAACGATATATAAGAGATGCAGTGATAACGCAAAACCCATTGCACCCAAACCAACATGCATACACTCCGGGGAGATCAACCGATTCGGCTCTTCACCTTGTGGCGGGCCGCATCGAAAGATCGCTGGAAAACAAGGAGTCCACCCTGGGCGTATTCATAGATATAGAAGGTGCGTTCGACAAAACCACTTTTCCTAAGATAACGAACGCACTTGCCAACAAGAATATCCCCCAAACTATAAATGGCTGGATATATAACATGCTCTCAAAAAGAGTAATAAAAATCAGTGTAGACGATGTTACCATCAAAGGCTTGGTTGTAAAAGGGTGTCCACAGGGAGGGGTACTTTCACCACTACTGTGGAACATGGTCTTAGACTCCTTGGTCAGCCGCCTCAATGATGGCAACCTCTACACAATAGCTTATGCAGATGATCTAGTCATTCTGCTAACAGGAAGATTTGAGGAGATACTCTGTGCTCTAATGCAAGAGGCCCTCAACATCATAGAACAATGGTGCAAAGACCATTCTCTGTCAATAAATCCAAAGAAGACAGAAATGATACTCTTCACGAAAAAAAGGAAGCTTGCAAAACATCAAGTGCCAAAGCTCCTAAATACCGAACTTAAATTCTCATCAGAGGTGAAATATCTAGGTGTCACATTTGACAGTAAGTTAACATGGAACTCTCATCTAGAAAACAGAGTAAAAAAAGCATACATCTCTTATGAACAGTGTCGCAGAACCATCGGCCGTACCTGGGGAATGTCACCCAGGGTTACTGCCTGGATCTACACTGCCATCATCAGACCTATGCTAACGTACGGCGCGATTGCCTGGGGAGTTAAAGCAAACCAGCTGACAGTCGTCCGTAAACTGGATCAAATTCAAAGAACAGCATGCCTCAACACAACAGGAGGCATGAGAACCACACCAACCAGAGCGATGGAGGTGATCCTTGGTCTCACTCCCCTTGACATACACATCGGGGAGGTTATTTTGATGACCATGACACGCTTACGCTCTACCGGTATACAACCTGACGTAGGATCTGGTAGATTGAGACGTAACCTATGGCGTGAGGCACTCAATGAGGTCCCACTGCTGCAGGCAAATACGGACGCAATCTCACCACAATATGCCTTCCACAGGCCCTACAAGGTAAACATCAAATACAACACACGAGACACATCAGAAGAACGCGCACTCCGCATCTTCACGGATGGCTCAAAAAACCAATATGGGCTCAGGATGTGGAATTTACTCCAGATCTCTGAACCTAAACATCAAATGGGCGATGGGCCGTAATGTCAGCGTTGCTCAATCAGAGCTCACTGCTATCTACATCGCCGCAAAAGAGATTACCAAAAGAAACACAGGTAATAAAATTCACATCCTCACGGATAGTAGACAAGCACTACTAGCCCTTAACAGACCACGTATCACATCAGGCCTAGTACTAGAGTGTCACCTGTCCCTGATCGAAGCCTGCAGCAACAACGAAGTCACTCTAGGCTGGATCAAGGGGCACAGTAAATCGAAAGGTAACCACATTGCCGACTCACTAGCCAGGAAAGCATCCTCCCAAAAACTCTTGGGACCCGGCACTTTCATTGGTCTGTCGGCGTCGGCTATGATTGACCTAATAAAGGAACACTCCCTTGATAAGTTTAAGGGTAGATGGGACGATGCAGAAGGTTGCAGGCTTGCCAAGGAACTGCTGCAGTACCCGGACAGCAAAGTAGCCAAAAAATACGTGACTATGAACAGACAGAACCTTCGGACAGCCACGGGTATTCTGACCGGTCACTGCCACCTACGAAAACACCTCTACAGACTGGGTCTGTCTGACACTTCACTCTGTAGAGGATGTGAACAGGAAGATGAGACTGTCGAACACATTCTTTGTGAATGTCCGACACTCTCTCAATTTAGGTTTTCCGTATTCGGCGAGTACAGGCTAACACAAGCCAACATGAGGGAGCTTACTTCCGGCGACGTTATCGCCTACTTCAAACAAGTAGGCTGGATGACGAGCCAGAAGGAAGTCTGAACCTCGGAAGGATGCACAATGGGCCAATTGTGGCCTAAGTGCCGTGGGGGTCACCCACCCTTCAAATTCTTACAGATACAGAGATCTCCAAACTTGATTTTCACAAGTACCTACCTAAGTATAAATAGAAGTGACTACAGGATTTAAAACAAAATGTAAATAGTCCCGGTTGTCAGAAGTTCAGTTGTATAATTTTTTAAATATTGGCAGCCGGGATTTCTAACTCAAACATGAAAATCCCGGCTGTCGGGATTTCGATTGTAATTGTTAGGTCCTAGCTGCCGGGACCTAATCCACTGCCTATAAATAAACGCAGAAAGGTTACGTAGTGTTCTCCAATTTACAGGTAGAAAAACAAAAACCGGGGTGCTATTCTCGAGCTTACCCGATAAGTTGCTCATACGAAAGTGTTCTTCAAAAAATATACGCATGCGAATTTAAAACCGTATTCTTGAACTAGAACAACTTGATTATGTACACGAATATCTTTCGTGTGACTAATCTGACAACACTGTATTAAAGCAGTACATCCATCCTAAAAACAAGCTCCACTTCAAAGGTTAGTGTTGATGTTGGAGATATCTTCGTTTTCTGTAAAATTCTACAATTTTAATTTTGTCAGACGCCCATATACTGACGATTTTTCTTACCTTACCTTACCTTACCTCACCTTGCCGAATTACCAAATGTCAAACTTTATAATATAACGTCATAACAGAGACAAATTGATTTTTGATTATAAAACCTTTATATCTCTGCCTTTAAATTATTTGGTTGTGGGTCTAATTATGTGTTCCATTTAAAAAAAAATTAGAACGGGTAATATATCACAAGAACAGAAAGAAACTCTTGTAGAATTCATGGAAAGTAACGTGAAACTTAAAACTGGAAAATTTGAATTTCCGCTGAGAAATCTCAACCATTTCTATAAGAGGTTCTCACTACATCTGCTTCGTCTTCAATATCCTCCAATATATTTATGGCCGCTAATTGACATGAAATTTACAAAAGGTATTTAAATATCAACCGTTTCTTGGTTGTTCTTATTCTCTCCCTGCATTCGATTTTGACGTTTCTCATAGAGCAGATCCAGTAGAAAATATTCGCATGAAAATATTCTCCTACGCGACCAAAAAAATCACATTCTATCGATCAAGAATACGAATTTGAAGTTCTCATACGAAAAACCAATAAATTCGCATACGCAAATCATTCTCATGAATTCGAGAATAGCACCCCTGAACGTGAACTCTGTAACAGAATAGAAAGGAAATTTCTTTCTATGCTAGGAACACAAAACAGTCTAACCAACAAAACAGTCTAACCTTTAGAAAGAAATTTCCTTTCTATTATGTTACAGAGTTCACGTTTAAGTTATGTATTTTGAAGAATATCAATCTACAGTGGCGTCATCATAACCTATAGGTGATTATATTAGTTGTAATTATGGTCTTAGTTCTGTACTAACCGTGTTTGAGGGTAGTATTTGGGATAGTTTTGTGAAAATGAGAACGTATTTCGGTATTTTCAGAAAGAAAATCGCAGGTCGTTAAACACGCCTTTTTCTAGTGCTTACTGTTCACAAGACAGTGTTGGCAATATTATAGAAATAGATTATAGTATAATACCATTATAACGCCATACAGGGTCTTTGAAAATCAAAGAATAAAAACCGTTTGCTAAGAAGCAACAGCTACTTCTCTGGCTATATTCCAGGACATTGAATTAAACTTCGAAGTTAAACGAGGCTGGTATATCTGAAGAAAAAATCGTTCATACTTCACGGGATGTGAGTATATTTACTTACATTCCTTATAGTATAATCACAGATTATAAGAGAACAGACACGAGTCCCGGTGAAACATCGAACGATTTTCAGCTCCGTCGTCAATGACCTTGGACCTTTAACTCGGTATGGCTGCGATGTTGCCAGTTTAACATATTTTCTGAATTCCTTACCAAATTGCATTGTTGACTCGGGGACAATAACAGTTTCTAGTGCCGGATCTAGTTTTTTTTTTTGGAAGTTTCCACTAAACCTTGAAAACTGCGCCATGAATTAAAACAATAATTATAATGGAATATATATTTATGTATTTATTTAATATCTTTATGTACATTCCTATGATTTGTTATAAATAGTCATTACTCTTGGAAGATTAATTAATAAATACATTTTTAGATAACACAAATAATCACAAAAATCAACCAAATTTCAAAGTACAAATAATTCCTAATTCATTTATTATCAAAGGAAATACAATATACACCTATGCGAGGGAGAATTTTGATAATTATTTGTAGCACCAAAGTTAATATCAAAAACTTTAAAATTTCTTATATCATAGGCCGAAATATTAAAGTATATATTCTCATCCCTTGGAAATCGAAAGAACTTTATTTTTCTTTCCAAATAAAATTTATTTGGACAGCCTCTATGTGAACAATACACTCTGACGTGATGTTTATTCATTTTATAAGAATAATAATATATAGTCTATACCACTATATTTTAATATTTAATATTACCACAACGCACAGTCGATTTGTCAAATAACACAATTAATATCGCCGATTGAACACGTTCAAACAATGAAGGAAACAAAAATGGCGTTATGAATTTTGAGCACAGATTACAAGTGATTTTGAGCATGTTTTGACGTTTTGATTAGGTTAGGTTAGGTTAGCCGTCACCGTTATTGTGCATGGTTGCCAAGAATATGGTTTGTGAAAAAAGTATATATTTATTGTCTAGTTGTCATATTTTTTCGTTGTGTCAGATAGGGACCAAAAATTTTTTTATCAATTTTATTAGTAGTTAATCTTGACAACGGAAGCTGGAACACTACCGAAACGTCGAAATAAAAAATAAAAAACATTATTGTGGTTTGATTCCCAAAAGAATAAGAACAAAGAATATATATTTATGGTATGGTTTTTATACCTTATAATCATTTTAATTTTATAATTCTTTTAATGTTAATAAAATT
>CAJUYI010000038.1:42178-59483 GCA_910591695.1 Galerucella pusilla
AACAATGAAAGAATCATGTCGTGGTCAAAATAGCAGGTATTAATTGCTTTTAAAAATTTGTTTTTGCACGAAGGCTATCTGTGCTTGGCAAGCATAGACCAAATCATAGATTGAATAGCGAACCAAATACAAACAATTGACAAGTGTCCTCAAATCTTAATATTTTCACCCCATTCATTCGGTTGAATTATGCTCAACAGCCCAGGCTAAATATTTCCATCTTTTCCCATGACGTTGTCTACTTCCATTCCAGGAGCTTCTTGCTTTCTATATAGGCCACTAGTTTGTCAGGGGAGA
This sequence comes from Galerucella pusilla, assembly GCA_910591695.1. Classification (NCBI taxonomy): domain Eukaryota; kingdom Metazoa; phylum Arthropoda; class Insecta; order Coleoptera; family Chrysomelidae; genus Galerucella; species Galerucella pusilla. The sequence goes on from CAJUYI010000038.1 coordinate 42,476, forward strand.
TTCTCAGTATTGTTTTAGTTGTATTATTTCCTCTCCAAAGTGAGTAGGTGTTTTATCGTAGAGTTCACATTCTGCTCACACATAAAGTCACATAAAGTGTGCTCCATTTAAAAATTTCATATTTGTAACCCAAATTCACAATCATTGCCATTCAAAAAATATCATATTTGATAAAATTTCTGTGAACTTCTCACAAAAGTTATTTTTTTGGACATAAAAGAATTTCCTATCGTGTAAATTGGCTTCTAGAATGAGAAAGTTTCAATAATCTTTCAATACATGAGGAAATAGAGGATCTTCCTAGGTATTATATTCGTTACGTACTGTCGATGGTATTTGAAATATGTTGGTTTCAAATTCCAAGCTCTTCTCTTTAATGCAGTTAAAAGGTAATCAGTTATATTAAGAATGTGTTTGAGGAAGTAAGATTTGTATTACTTGAATGTACATACAATGTAATTTCAGACTTTATCAATGTAGCTGTGCCTTACATTCTATATAATCTCTAATTTACACTTGTCATTTCTTAGTGAAACAGTTTTTTGATTTAACAGAATTTAACTTTACCTATATTATCATAGGGTTTGCAGGAGGGCTTAAAATATAAGCTTAACCATGTGAGTTGGAATATTTTTTAAGATTTTCCATGTTTTAGTGTTTTTGAGAGGACACACTTTTATTGGGCTGTGTCCAATTCCGCAAGAAAATGGCAAACTTGACCTGAGTTAGTTCAAATTTTCAAGTACTTGGAAAAACAAAATTTGGATAATTTCAAAAAACGATTTACTTTGGAGAATATTCAACAAAATTAATTAATACATCAAACAAATATATCTCAAAGAAAGAATCTATATAATATTGTTTATTGAGTTTTCCATAAGCAAATGGTTAATTTATTACAATTTATACAAATTGTTTATCCCTAATCTCATTTATAGATATGTCAATATTATTATTTATTTCATCTGCTATATAATCTATTTTATTTTGCACTTTTTAGTTCTTGAAAATGAGCACGTAGCTTTTCGAAAGCTCGGAATTAAAATCTTAAAAACTATACCATTTCTGATAAAAACCTGTAAATCATATAAAATCGAGTGGTTTAATTTGTTTTCTTAAATAAAGGTGTTAGAAAACAACTGAATTGCATTAATTAATTATTGAAAGTCTACACTTTTAATATTTGATTTTTAATAGTAAACTTTTTATGGCAATATTCCAAGTTTCTTTGTTTTGGGGAGATTTATTATGATTGTTGGAAATAAAGTGGGGCATCTGCACTGATAGTAGACAAGCCCTATTAGCCTTGAACAGACAACGTGTTATATCGAGGCTAGTACTAGAGTGCCACCAAGATTTAGCTAACGCCTCGGCAGATAACAATATTATCCTGAGGTTGGTTAAAGGGCACGACAGGAGTAAAGGAAATCGCACTGCTGATTCTTTAGCCAGGGAAGCCGCTGGACTAAAAATTCTAGGACCCAGTGACACCTACGGCCTAACGACTTCGACAATTGCTGAACTAGCCAAACGTTACACCCATGCTCAATCCCTTAAGAGATGGGATGGAATTAAAGGATGCAGTCTTGCCAGGATCACCCTGGGCGACCCTGGAAAGCTGGCGCCGAAGAAATATTTGGCGATGACCAGGAAAAACCTACGTTTAACTGTAGGATTTCTGACTGGCCACTGTCAACTAAGGAAACACCTACATACTATGGGGCTAGTGGACACACCTCTATACAGGATGTGTGAACATGAAGATGAAACTGTCAGGCATGTCTTATGCGAGTGTCCGGAGTTATCGTCGATAAGAGAATGTGTGTTCGGTGAGTCTTGGCCTACACCTGCCGATATAAAGGAGATGTCTCCAAGTGACCTGTCCACCTTCCTGAGAAGGACAGGATGGACAATGACCTAGGAGGACAACTCCTCGGGAGGATGTACAATGGGTCACATATGGCCTGAGTGCTGTGAGCCTACACACTCACCCTCCCCACTCTACAGATACAGATACAGAGAAGTGGGGCCCGCGGGCAGATAATTTTCCAAACATCATATTTTCAATTTTTATCCAGGTTAAAATTAAGCTGCAGTTTCCATGTCTTAGGCTCACCGATGAAAGGCTGCCGTTCGCACTGTAGCTTACAGCTACACAATATCAAGATTCAATCTTTATAAAAATTGCTACAATGTAAAAAATTATGAACATATTCTATTAGGAAACAAAAAATTATTGATTTTATATATTCTTTATTCCATAGAAATTATTTTTAGAGCTTTAAATCTTTCAATATATTTCGGGAAATTAATATATTCAATTTATTTTAATTGCCTTTTCTTCAATCAATCTATCCCTAACATCATACGAATCAACAAAAGTTATCATACAATATACTATTATGAAACTATTCATTTTCTTGTATTGTACACATGCCTGATTAAACGGTTCGAAACTGTTTCATAGAATTACTTCATTTACTCTCGAACTAAAGTAGACTTAATGGCTACCACCATCAGTAACTTGACCACTTATTTAACCTGAACGAAGCGTCGACTAATTATCTCGCCAGATGTTGAAAAAATATCATACCGTAGATTAACAGTAATCCCATCTAATTTTTTTTCCTTAGAACTCAATATTACATACACCGAGTATGATACTAGTTGACCTCTGACCATCGGCTTTTAGCTTCGGCCTACTCAACATCGCCCACACTACTTGGTGTCTAAGAGTTTATGCCCATGTGGCAACGCATATCCACTTAAACCTCGATTATTCCACTAAAAATTAAACGAATATAAGGAAAATTATGGTTGTAATTGAGAAAAAATAGTAAATTTTTCGGATTCTAGTGAATAATGATTCTAATATAATAATATTTTTAATTTCACGAGGTAGCTGGACAATTTGTATATCGCATCTACTTATAAACTTATATAACATATAGAGCGTCTGGAAAATGTCTGGAACTGGCAATTCAACGACAAAAACTTAATATTCCCTTGCAGCATAATGTGGTATATTGGCAGGGCAGAAAATTAGCTTCAGCAGCCCAAGAATATTAGAGCGAGCGTAGCGAAGCGAGGGCAGTTAATAGTTAAGGGCTGCTAAAGCGTTTCCTGCATGTGTAACACACTGTTTTTCGCCTACCGAATAAACCAAAAATCTTTGACATACATTGACGTTTAATTAAAAAATCACGCATAACGTCAAAGTAATTGGTATAAATCTTCAAAAGTTATCGCGTTATGGATTTTTTGTACTTGGGCTTGCAAACTATAGTCAAACGCACTCTTATCGTGCGGGTTCAAAGGTCACTAACCATATGTATCAAATCAAAAAACACAGAGGTTACCAAAATGTGAGATAACAAATACACCCGAAGAGAAGAAGAAGAAGATTATTTTAACTAACATGGAGATAGGGTGTTCATATGATTGGTTTTCCGGTAAGGTAGGCGAAATAGTATTATAATAAGATATAATGACCGAAAGTGAAGCTTACCAGCTAGAGGGTTTGGCATGACCGCTCAACGCTTGCAAAAGCTGTAAAGGAAGATTTGGCCAGTACGCTTTTTATTTACCAATATTGTTATCATATAAGTGGGATGTAAAATTGTTGGTGAAATTTAAAAAAAACCAATCGTGCAAAAAATTATATTTCGCACCAAAAATGAATAATTCATCTTATTCGCAAATGCATTGTCGATGCAACCTCAAACACTCCTGCAACCGTTGTGACATGCGGCAAAAACATAAGAGATGAAATACAATGCATTTTGTATTTGAGTGGAGCAGAAACTTGCATTACTGTAGCAAATATAGTTCAGAAAACATATAATAGAGGAAAAATATTAACAGCCGAAGATAAAACTGAAGCTTGGGATTAACTGTTAACTTTCGCCAAGTCTATTGCTCTGGTTTGAGAGAGTTGCACTGAAGAACGGACGGACAAACCAGACATGGGCCAATTGGAAAAGGCGTGCAAAGGTGAGGAGTCCCCATTTTCTCACCCACTCATTGCTGCCAGTGTAGGATAAGTATGAAAGGAGCTGGTGTACTAGAAACTAGTAGATTGGAGCTAGCAGAATTGGACAATGCTGTGTTGTACGTTTTATGTAAGGAGTCGCCGAGTGCACTCGGGCTGTCGAATGTCTCTGATGAGGAAGAAGAGCTTGATCCCATACTCACAATGTCTGTTGAGAATATTTGTATATTTTATAATTATTTATTACAAATTTTGTGTTCCATGTGTTATCAATGTTCTGTAATAAAATGTCGTCTGTCAAACAAAAAGGAGGGAGTCTGTTAATTTTACGTCGCACTTAGATCTCCAAATATTAATTTAGGTATAATATAAATATTGAACAGAAATTGTAATAAATGTCTAGAAGGTAAGATGTATCTTTTTACATGTATTATAGACAGTAGGTTACTTTTGTTGGCGCATATTCAATAACTTTTTCTTTTAGGCACCTTCGTTTGACATTGGCTTTTGTAACACTATTGAAAAATAAATCTTTATAAGAAACTTGTTTTGCTGAATACCTCGTGTTATCCAACAATAATTACAACAATGTCCGATACAACTAAATCTCATTCAACACCCATTTCGCCAGTGATCAGTGTTTTCACACCGTCTGTATCAACGACGAACTGATTTGAGCGCAAGAAAAAACGAAAGCTCGCCACAACGCTGACAAAAACTATTGGAGATGAAAAAGTTCAAGCACAAATCGAATATTTAGAAGCAAACACAGAACTACTGATAGTATAGAAATATAAAGCTGAGTTAGCGTGTCTCGCAATAGAAGAACAATTGTATTTGCTCACATAGGAAGTCACTAGTTCCTTGTCCATGGAATTCAACATTATCATATTCGTGTGGATCGTCTCCCTCAATAAACTATCTCACTATACTGTCGTTATTTCCTCCAATTTAAAAAACATGCATAATGATACACAATGCAGCGTGTAGATGATTCAAACATAAGAACTTTTCTTTCAAAACACCAAAGGTGCAATCCATAACAAGTCGAGTTTTTTTATGACTACGCAAAAATCTTTCTTCAGCAATTTGTCCTTCTGGCTAACCATTTGGTCTTTAGAATTATTTCTCCTAGTAATGGCGCTCCGGTACTTTCAAATCGAACCACAACAAATTTTTAGTACAAGACTATCATGAGTTAAGCCAGGCCTGGGAGCATCAATAGAGTAGTAATTCATCTCGGGTCCACATACTGCCATACAGTTAATCGGATGATCCCCATGTCTATCAACAAAACCAATCCGTTTTCTCGATCTCGAGGTGCATCTATTTTTATTAAGGTACCATACACAGCAGCACATACTTGAGGCATATTGGCTAAGGCATAAAACATCTGAGTAGTAGTCTGCATGTTTTGTGGGAAAAAGACTTATCTGGAAATATTTCCCTGTTAACCGACCTGATTAATTTTTCCAAACACCGGTATACTGTTGCTTTAGAAATTCCATGCATATCTCAACTATTTCATTTACAGATATTGTGCCTCTTTTGCGGGGGAAGAATATTAGCCAGGCCTGCAAATACGAAGGCTCTCCTTGAATTCACATGTTCTATGTTCCGACCACTCTTAACTGAAGCATTTTACCCTATTTCTATACTCCAAAATATATATTTTTTCAATTTACGTTATTCTAGGCTTAAAGTATTTCCTACGATCCAAACGCTCTTGTTCATCGGAAGACGAAAATACTGCTAGATCTATGGATACTTTGTTGAAGGTATTTGCTGACTCTTAATAAATGATTGACAATTTGACCGGCTACCTTTATTTATTAAACAAAAATCATACAATTCTGACAAATCGAACTTTTCAACTTGCTACTACTCAACTAGGTAGTCACTTGTCAGTTTGTCGTATTCGTTATAAAACCAAAATGTGTCAACCATTTATGTCACTAATCATAATTGACTTGACATTGTTTTAACATTGTTTTCTTAGACATTTGCCAAATGTACTCATTATCGATTCATGCAAATTTAACTGTACATCTATCCATCCGTACAATGTTGATAAATTCTACTACTAAAATGCGAAAATTAGAACCATAATAAGCCGCATTGTTTGTGGTGGAATCAACAAGGCCAACTAAATATAAATGGGTTCTTTTGAAACTAAATGCATCGCACCTGTTAACAAATAATCGTGATAAACTTTTGAATTAACCATTAATGGAAAACGACGATCTCTCAATAAATCTCAACCTATTGATGGTCATCAACATTTCAACACCATTGTTTTTATGAAAAATATCATTTTTGATAGCGACTCATTTTCATTTCATTCACAAGTTAGATGCATAAGAATCGTGTTGCAAGACTTATTTTTTTATTCAAGCTAGGCAGTCCCTCGCAGCCAATCTAAAAAATATTGCAGCTTTATGGTAAAAAACCTATTTATTCATAGACAAACCGTCAAATTTTATTACAGTTGTTCATTTAAGTATATTAATTTTTAACGGTTATAAGCCTGACAGTTAGTTTCTTCGTACTTAAACAGTTAGCAGTTAATGATAATATTAATAAAACTGCAATGAAATCCATTAGGAACACTAGTTGCATGGATTACCACGTTTTATGTATAGATGACAATCAAATATACAGTAGACATCAAAGATAATAGTTTAATACTATTATAACAAATTAAAAAATCAAGACTTATCAAAAAGCAGACCGTTCACTATGATGAATATCTTAATAGCTAAGTACACAAGGCATGACTAGAAAGTCATACTGTAGCATACAGTATACTGTTTTCTTGACGTTCACTATGAAGCAAAAACTACTTCCCTGGCTATATGCTACGAAGGACATTGAATTACACTCTTAATTTGAACGGGGTTGGTGCATTTACAAGATATAACCAACCATTCTGATTTGTAATTCTACAGGGTGATTCATAAGTAATGGACCAAATTGTAAATCTACGGTCAGAAGGCCAAAATAATAATATTTTCATCAACAATAATGGGTCTTAGTCTGCTCCTTACTGAGGTACAGGATGTTAAAGCGAAAAAAATAAAATAGATTTTTGTTAATAGATCAGCTACTTTTCTACATAATGACTTGAAAATTGGGTATGAACTAGTTTTTGTAAGGGTAAACAAGAATGTGTGAAAAGATTTGAGTTAACTCGTAGATGTCGCCACATGCGCCATATGGATTAGATGAAATCAGCTACAAAATTTTTACCGCTCATCATTTTACAACTTACTTATTTACCTAATTTTGATAGAAAAAAGCTATACTTCTTTGATCTTCAAAATATTAACGATTTTCGAGATATTTGAATTTTACTAATTCACTACACTACATTTCACGGTGGTCGACGTAGCATTAATCTGTTAAGACACAAGCATGCCATGGAATGTTGACATTTACCTAACCGTAATTGATAATTGGTAATAATATTAAAATGAAACCATACAAAAATTACGTAATAAAACACATTCATTGTACGCCAGTTAATAAAACGAACAGATTAATGCTACGTCGACCACCGTGAAATGTAGTATAGTGAATTAGTAAAATTCAAATATCTCGAAAATCGTTAATATTTCAAAGATCAAAGAAGTATAGCTTTTTTCTACAGAAATGATGTGGCTATCCAAAATAAATAAGTAAGTTGTAAAATAATGAGCGATAAAAAATTTGTAGCTGATTTCATCTAATCCATATGGCGCATGTGGCGACATCTACGAGTTAACTCAAATCCTCTAACACATTCTTGTTTACCCTTACAAAAACTATTTCATACCCAATTCTCAAGTCATTATGTAAGTCATTATGTAGAAAAGTAGCTGAACTATTAACAAAAATCTATTTTATTTTTTTCGCTTTAACATCCTGTACCTCAGTAAGGAGCAGACTAAGACCCATTATTGTTGATAAAAATATTATTATTTTGGCCTTCTGAACGTAGATTTACAATTTGGCCCATTACTTATGAATCACCCTGTATAAGCCTATAGATATTTTGCAGTTCTGAGCTTACTATTGCTTACAGAAAATCCTATAGATTAGGCAATCGTTTTGTGGGTTATTGTACTGTGCATTTTTAACTGAAGGGTATTACAGGGAGAATCTCTAAGCCTCTTATTGTTTGCACTGTTTATAGCAGATTTTAAAATATTTCTCACGATAAAGATGCTCAAGGTATGAATAATATAGACAAAAATATGTTGTGGCCCTAATGTTTGCTGACGACCTTGTCATTTTGGCATAAGTACTCAGAGATCGATTTTTCGTTTCCAGCGTCCAGCATCTCTTCCTATTTTTTGATAGGGTCCATGTTTCAGACACGTTCGTCACAGTAGGTTTTATAATGGGTTATTTTCATCTTTCTTGAACAGTATTATGATTTCATCAGTGACTGGAGCATTCCAAATTATCTGTCGTTATTCTTGACTTTATTTCTTGCTTTCCATCGGCAAGGCCAAATAATTATGAGTCTAAATAAACAAGTTCGTTTGTTCTTTGGAAAGCATACTCGTTTTCTCCTGGTGTTTTTACTACTAAATTTTTTTCGATACCTCCAGTGTCTCACATGATCATATATTCTATTATTTCGAGATTGTTTTTAAGTTCTAGAATTTTTGCTTTTTCCTCGAGATTTTTAGTAATTTTCTCAAGCTTTTCCTTTGATTTTGCAAGGAACGTCAATTCATCTGCATACACAATACACTGATATCTATTATTATAGATTGTACAAACTGTTTATATTATTATTATTATATGAAGTATGTAGCACTTGTTAGTATAGTGTTTAAACTTCCATCTAACAGTTAAGAGTCGGACTAATAGACCTTTCTCACCACAACTTAACACCTTCATTTAACTGCAATCCCATCAAATTACGACGGAATTATTTTGGAATAAACTAAGGATGTTTCAGGTGAAGAAATAAGTTTCCTTTTTCTTATTTGTCCATGATTACGTTGTTGCTGATTTTAACTGCCTTTAGGTTCTCCGTTTGAATTGTGTGATAGAAGAAGTTCATGAAAATTATCTGTAGGTTTTTCTTAATAAGTCGAAACTATTTTTTATTGCAATTTTTGCATGAGATGAATTGTCTTCTAGAAGTGCTGTCCTTTTAGACGATTTGTTATTTAATGCCATAATTTTTTTTGACATTGCACTGATTGGCAAATCTCTTCTGTTTCAGAATTAACTACCCGATGCTTCATACGTTTTACTTCTGCTACTGGTACGCTTGAATCAATTTCACTTTTCATGAAAATACTATCGACTTTAATTATTTCAAGATTAAAAGCAATAAACAAGTTCTTTTATCCATTCATAATTAATATCGCAAGAATCCCCTTCTCCCAAAAATGTGGGACAATTTTACTAATTCTTAGCCATTTTCAAAGTTTAATAATATATTTTTAATTCATTTTCTTTATACAATTATGAATAGTTTCTATTTAGGAAAGGTATCAATATTAAAAATGACATGACAACGAAATTCCATATACTCTGTTTAGTATTACTCTTATTTCAAATTGCTGACCCTGTACATAAATAGAGAAGGGGTGTTAAAAGGGTTAGAAAAATTGGGAAGGGGAAAATGTATTTGGTAACGTAGGCAGATCTGACAAAATCAATCAGAAGTAGAATTGACTGCGCCATCTCCTGGAAAAAAATAATAAGAAAAGTGAAGATTTCTAGAAATCTTGCGCCGGAGCAATTCTTATCTTAAAGGTAGATGGTAGGATGCTGAAATACGTAAAGGGTAAGTAAAATGTAAATGTCGAATAATAATTTTGAATTATAACGAAGTGGATTTATTTGAAAACTATTAACAAGAAATATAGTAAACTATTGGAGCCTTCAAAATTCTTAAATCGTGTACATCGTATTACAAAGAACCAAATTATTGAAAACAAAAACACTACTGCGAAAAACAAGATATTGAACGAGGAAAGCTTTAACTTATTCTTCAGTATCTGGGAATCCTCGCCTGATACACCTTTTTGGGCTTTTTAATATAAATATTAATGGAATCGGATTTTTGTTTTCCAAATAATTTAGCTCATTTTACAATTATTGTTTCGGTTATATATTTGAAATTGGCTATTTTTTATTTGATACAAATATTGTTACACTTTTCCCACTCCACTTTATCTTTTTGGGGCGCCATATTGGCTCTATAAATACAGATCGCGATATAATTCTGTTCCCGTTCACTGGGAGTAAAAAATAGATTTCTATTCCTTATCATTTTGTATTATCAGTCTAGAATTAGTACTTATAATTAATCACATTTATTTTAAAAATATTCAGATTTTCAATTAACACGCCTTTAAAACTGAATAAACTCTCTTCATATCTCTCGCTTAGGAAACCGTTTCAATTTAAATTTCAAATTAGCTCATCATCACAGTTGAACATTATATTATTTTTGTTTTAATTTATTAACCTATTAGCTCCAATTTGAAACAGTGTGTTTTTGAGAGTCATGAATCAACCAAGGGACAGTTGCTTATTATACTGGTTGTCTCACTACAAATTTTATTGTTGAAATCACTTTAGGATATTTCTCAGACTTACATTCTAAAAAAATGGAGTATAGATCTAAAAAGCTGATCAGAAGAGACAAGAAGCTGAAAGTATGATTGGAAAAACGACACAAAAATCATTTAGTCCGGTCAATTTAAACCAAAAAATGAGAGTGAAGCTACATAAATTCCCAGAAAGCTGAAAATCAGTTAGATTGTTTAAAATATGATTAAAAATAAAATTGGAAAGTTCCCCATCTTTCCCCTGTATGGAAAAATGTTGTTTAAGGTCAAAGGTCAAAAAAATTAGTTTTTCGCGATTTTCAGCAAAACGTTTTATCATAAAAATACTTACAACCAAAATTGTAGACCATGAAATTATCTACAAAAAATGTATCTATACTCTTTTTCCTACGAGCCACCGTTTTTGAGATATAACGATTCAAAAAGTTGTAAAAGTTGTAATCGTCATAATATGCATGAGTACGCCACGTATACCTATAGTTGTAATATATGTTAAAATATCTTTCTATCGGTCATCTTAACTTACAGTTATAATATAAAATATATATAAGTTATAACTAAGAATATCAGGTAAAATGAAACTGCTGAAAATATATTGGTAAAACAAGCTAATAATGATGCTGATGTATTCATAATTGAAGCAGCAATAGAACAATTCAATTTGACAAATACAACTATTGTTGTTGGTGAAGATGTAGACTTACTCGTATTACTCACTGCTCGAACTCCAACTGAAAAAACTATTTTCTTCATAAAACCAGGAAAAGCTCAACATCAATCGGAAATATATTCATCAAAAAGTTTATTTACTTTTGCAAAGTGTCAAAATCATGTACTATTTTTACACGCAATAACCAATAACTGGCTGTGATACAACATCTGCATTTTACAGAAGGGGTAAAATAACAGTTTTCAAAATGTTTGAAAAACAAAATTCAGTTCAATGTGCTGAAGTTTTTGAAAATAGTAATTCAACTCGGCAAGAAATTATTACTAAAAGCATTCGCTTTCTTCTTTCTATGTACGAACAAGAACAAGAACATCAAGAAGAACAAGAAGAAGAAGAATTTGAAAGTTACGACTCGGACGATATTTCTCTACTTTTTTTTAACTTAAATTGCTTTTATCTTTTCAATCTCAGGTAATATCCATTATTTTGCAATAGTTTCAAATTAAACAGGATCATAACAGACCCGTGGAATAGGCCTACTGTGGAAACCACTTAAAAAAAAACGCGCCAAGTACACTACCTCATAGGTGGCGTGGAAACGTGTGAATATTATGATGATTACAACTTTTACAACTTTTTGAATCGTTATATCTCAAAAACGGTGGCTCGCAGAAAAAAAAGTATCTGAACATCTTTTGTAGATAATTTTATGATCCACAATTTTGGTCTGAGGTATTTTTATGATAAAACTCACCATTTTGCTGAAAATCGCGAAAAACTCATTTTTTTGACATTTGACCTTGAATAAATTTTTTTCCATACAGGGGAAAGATGGGAAACTTACAAATTTCATTTTCAATCATATTTTGAACAATCTTACTGATTTTCAGCTTGGTGGGAATTTATGTAGCACCGAATGTCTAAATTGACCGGATTAATTTGCTATGCTTGGTGATATATGTGGTACGAATGTAGAAGATTATCAAGTCCCATCATTAATTTAATAAGTAGAAAATTTTCTGTCAACGTTTGACATTATTTGATTTGTATATTAAATATTTTAAAATGAATTTTTTTAAAATACTGAAACAGAAATAAAAATGTTCCGCAAATTTGAACTATATAAATAATATAAAGGCTCAAATAAACTTCATCGAGAAGAATATTTTTATGCCTCACATTTTATATTGAAATTATTGTAATGGAATTCTTGAAACTGCTTCGCAGCAGATGAGATATGATCGGATTAAATTAGAATTGGAGTGGCTCTTTGCCCTATCCCACTGTGATCTTTGCAGATCTGTTGTGGTCCTCCCTATATTTGAAGCTCGATATCTAGCTTTATTATTTTTATTAGACCTATTAGCCTCGTCGTTTCTCGACTGTGACATAGTAGGTCGTGTGACAGTTTGGCCGAAGGACTTTTAAGGAATAGTTTGGCCTGCCTTTGTCCTGGGGTTTCATACCACCAGCGCAACGTCTGTTTGTTTATCCAATTGTAGATGCTCTCCTTAGTGAGGTATTTAGCAATTCCACAAGAAGGCACTGGCCCTATCAAAACCTTCGTTGCTCCCAGCTTAGCTAATCCATCGGTTTTTTCATTGCCTTTTATTCCTTGGTGACCTCGTACCCATGCTAGGGTCACCATATTATGGCTACTTTGAGTTCCTTGCGACACTCTCACACCAGATTTGACGTTGTCCGATATGAACTCGTGCTGCTATCCAATTTCACCACTATTATCTCTGCCTGAAAGACAGTGGCAAGTTTCCGTATGCTTAGAGAGATCGTGATTTTCTTTTGTGCTTCGCAGGAAAGTTCCGCATATTCTCATAACCTTTATAACATTCTCCATAAAAGGCACATCCTTCAAAAACTGAAGCTAATTGAGTAATTCTAGTCGAAAAATCATTAATACTTTATTCTTTCTCTGCACAAAATTAAAAAAATGGCTTCCACACACTGGTTTTGAACTTTACCGAGTTTTTCGAACTAACTTATTACACTTTCACTTTTTATAACGCATTGTCATTACCAAATCTGGACATTTTTTTCCACTCAAGAAATAAAAAAACTTTACACAGCTCAATTGATTAATTGTGCGGACAAGGAACATTACACGTTAACAAATTAATACTTGCGGCAAATGAGATTTGTCGCCCTAAATCCATCCCTATACCAACCAAACCGGACAATGCCGTGGGCGAGGGCTGGCAGTCTGACAGTAAATGAAACTCGGACCTCGGAAGGAATTGTTGAAAAAATAAACTTTAGTCCGCCGTTGGACGGAATTTAGGTATCAATGTCAGTCATCCGCTGGGCCCTCGGGGAGCCGGCAAAGTATGTATGTAATGTAATGCTCCATCGTGCTTGTGCAAGTTATAGCATTTTTGCCGGATTTCTGTATATTTGTTATAAACTTCCGCCTTAAGGCTGAATTCTAATTTCAAATTCATAGTTCCGATGGCTGACCTCTAATCACACAGTAAAAAAAGAGGTTATTCTGCATTTTGAAAATTTTCTGAGCGGTTATCTCACAGCACAATAACATTAAAAATATTTAAATAATGAAATACTCATTATTTATTTCATTCAACTCACCTGTGTGTCATTAAATGTCCACATTATTCAATTGCACGCTCATATTTCTCACACTTTCTTTCTTACACCACAAAACATCAATTCGCAAAACATAGCCCATATAATTAGTCCAAGAGCACCAGCCAAAAAAGAAGGTTCTGAAAAAAATGTACGGGAACAGGTATTTTCTTTAAATATGTTCAGGGGTGTCCCCTGAATGTATATCCAAGTTGGCGTCATGGGAAGGGCTTCACTTCAGCCGCCATCTTGAAATACACGTTTTATTAGATATCTCGCGAACAGCGCATCGTACGACAAAAATTGTAGAAATCATTATCGTAGATAAACAAATATTTAGCAAAAACCATATTGAAAAACGTTTGGAGCGCTATAATTGAAAACCTATGCGTTATACAAAAAAAATTTCGAATAAAAAAGATGGAAAATATTATTGTCTACAATAATGATTTCCACAATTTTTGTCGTACGATGCGCGGTTCGCGAGATATTTCTTAAAACGTGTTTTTCAAGATGGCGGCTGTAGTGACGCCAACTTGGATTTACATTCAGGGGACACCCCTTAACATATTCAAAAAAAATTACCTGTTCCCGTACATTTTTTACAAAAATTCCCGGCTCTTGGCCTAAATGTTAGGTATAGCTTGTTCAGCCATCCTTTGCCGTTACGTCATACATTGTCCAGCTTGCTCTCTCATTCATGAAATGGATGAGACGGAATTATGACGTCATTAACGTATTTCTTATCTAAGGTCGACATGAATTTTATCTGTTACTTTTGACAATTCAGTTGTCATATTTTGAAAACAATTCTTAACATATTATGCCATTGATTATAATTTTGAGGTTAAGTGTAAAATAATATTCAACAAATATAAGACATACGTAAAACAGCAGAATACGTCACCGATTATGACATAACGGCAAAGGATGGTTGAACAAACATTCAAATATCGCCGCCTTTTTATTGAAAGCTGGTAGAAGAGAACTATTTTTATCAAGGCTTTATAAGCAGAGCTTCACTCATAAGCGGGTTTCCTACGACTTTAAAATAGTTTGTACAATTCTTTCAAAACTGGAAGTGGAACTACGCCATATGAGTAAACAAAAGTATACTGGCGACTTAATGGTACCTATACGTGAAAAATTAAATTACAAAACAAACGAGCTAAAACATCCATTTCAAAAAATTTACGAACCGACATTCTACTACAAAAAATGTTAAATGGAAGCTAATTAAATTTATTATAAATGACTTCCGACTCGTAGAAGCGAAGAAAACATTTACCCCCGTGGAGACAGAACACTGGCTTTCGCACTGAACCATGAATACCACCGCAGATTATCTCACGAGTAATAAAAGAAGTGTTAGGAATTACATGCGTCCTAAGTAAACTAACCCGAATTCTCCGGTGGATAAATTTTAGGTGTGGTGTACAGTAGTTGTGCAAATTTGTATTATAATTATTAACACTGTGTGATTATTTAAAAATTTGTAGTCAAGAAAAGAAAATACCGAGAAATTGTTACGTCTGAAATTCGTATCAGCGTTATTGATATGTTTTGAAAACGTTTTGATAGTAGAACTATCTTTATAGATATATTCAGATCACTGGTTTCGGGTAGTGAAGTAACATCAAATTTTCCAACATTGAATATTATGACTTTCTCGTTAATGTTTTGGGAAATTAAACCACAATGTTTTTTGTGATTTTATTCCCATTTTCCAAATTTTTTGGTAGTGTTAGATAGGCACCAAAAATTCTAAATACTTAAGCACGATTCATGCAACGTGCATTATAATTACATTTTCATTATATTATAACTACACTTAAATTACATTATCACTGCCTAATCAAACCAATGCAACGAATTAATTATGAACTGACAAGACTGGCAATTGATAAACGTCATATTATTTGAATCGTTTGTGGTTGTGCTAGAAGGTCAGTTATTTGCAATTATTTGGAAGTTATGAGGTTCTCTCAGCAAAAACGTTTTGGAATATATCAGTTTCACTACTTTTGACAGTATTAGTGGCTGCTCGAAATAGAAGGAGACTTCGGAATGACAGCTGTAACATTTTTGGCGCATGCGATTTCATGGATTTTACCATAGACATAGACATTATATTATATTTCTCTATGGTTTTCACTAAAAGTATGTATAATGTAATTATAATTTATAGTTGAAAGTAGACCAACTTCTTAATGCAATAGTGTAATTGAAATTCAATAATGTGGTTGCATGAACATCATATAGGAAACTATAGTAATTAACTTTTTCTAATGTGAATGTAGTTATAATATAATGAAAATGTAATGATAATAAACGTTGCATGAATCCGCCTTTAATATTTCTTGATAAAGGTAGCTAGAGAAATGCAAAAAACATTGCGGTTTGATATCCCAATAAATTAACGAAAAAGAATACACCTCTTGTTGCCATTTGACAATAACCACTCGAGTACTTCGGGCTCTCGTATCTATTGCTGGCAACAAGTTTTTTGGATTCTGTCAATTTATTTTCATTTTATTCCCTTATATTTTTAAATATAATAGTATATTCTTCAACGAGTGCAGAATTATGGCTATTATTCACGTGGATGAAGTTTCCAAAACGAGCGAGCGCAGCGAGTGAGTTTTGGAATCATCCAAGTGAATAATAGCCATTCTACACAAGTAAAAGACTATACTTTCTCCACGTCTAAAAAGAAAAAACTTCCAGTGAGGATCGAACCTTGACCGTCCGCGCCATAGTCAACCACCACTAGGCTATAGAGCATATTTATACAAATATAAAGAGTAAATATATATACGTAACTCATATTTTTAATCGGAACCCCTACATTTATAAATAAAATTAATTCCGGGAGGCCTACATATTCACTATCGCTACTGTTGTCCATTTTTTTCTCTTATAATACGTAAAATTATGATCTTATAATTATTTTGACGTTTCAAACGACACGCTGTCAGAAGCGTTTTGCGTTCTTTAGGTATTTGACGTTTTGAAGAGACGATTTGATTTATTCATTTTATTACATTTTAGCGTGAATTCTGATAATAATAAAATGTTATTAGCTAACGAGAGTGAATTATTTTTAAATATCTTCTGTATGTTCCTTGTGGTATATTATTCATCATTTTTTTAATTTTTTGGGAAATT
>CAJUYI010000038.1:69483-133469 GCA_910591695.1 Galerucella pusilla
AAAATGGTTGGTTCTATCTGGCAGATATACAAAGGAATATGTGATTCCAGATTTTATGAGAAAAGCGAAGGTTGTTGAATACCATGATATAATGGTTCATTGGGCATTAGATAGCAGAAACAGTATACTACAAACATCTGATCTGGGTAACCAAACCACAACATCTAGGTGTCATTAGGCTCTTTGTGCATAATGTCTCAAACAGGAACTTCTTACTGATTAAGTAGAGCAATCAAAGAGCAAAAGCTTTCCTCTTCACAGACTTGATATAAGGAAGTCTCGAACAGGCTCATGCTATGGAGATGTTTGTTAATTTAAGTAAGAGCCCCTGTTGCAAAACGTAGTTTCCCCCAGGTCATCGTCAAAACTATTCTTGCAGCTTCACTGTACAGATAGTACAGAGTAATTCCTTGGTTGGTTTGTAGTTTTTTGTTTCATCCTACCTTTTTTGTACTCTTCTTGAGTATGATTGATTAGACACTAGGCTTGCAGCTATCGAAGCTGTCAAATTGGCAGATCAGGCAGGTTTGAAAAGTTTTTGAGCTGTTGCCTTTGTAACATTAACCGCGTATTCACTTGAAGACTCATCACGGCCCTAAGTCCAGGACAGTGTTACTACATTGTTGTGTGTAGCCTCAACCAAGGCATGGAGAAATTTTAGTACGGACCATTGATATGAGACGTGTTCCCTTCAGAGGTAGTACCTAGTGCTTGTCCCCTATCAGTATAGATGCACAATGCACACATCAATACATCGTTTCACGCGCACAAATAATTTAATATTTAAGTTCAGTTCGAAGATTATTCGAACAGACTTATTAAAAATAAATGCAGTAATGGAGTCTGTCTCCGCCTGTAACATTGGGATCGAGATAATTGATTTCTGTCACAGTTACTCCGCACTATAGATATGGAAGTGATACATGGATATAACAAGTGATACCTAGGTATTCCACCTCTAAACTAAACTATAAGAATGCATAAAATGACCCAGTTCGGAAATTAGAAATAGGGGGAAGGATTGTAAAGGAATAGCAGGAGACGGAACCGACAGGGAAGTGGACCAGAAGACTTTTTTTAAATGTCAAGACCTGGATGGACTGTGACCACAAGAGAGTCAACTATCATACCACTAATTTTGACACAGATCACGGAGTATTTGCAGCATATAGGCAGAAAATTGAGAGGCAAGTGAATAACGAATGCATTCACTGTTGCGAGTGAGATGATGTGGAACATACTTTGTCTGGATGCCTCAGATTTGAGAAGGAAAGGACCTTGAAATAGGCAAAGTTCTAACACGGGATAATATAATAGAAGATGTAATCGAATGCATCAGTCAATATCAGTTAATGTCTCATCGTATAGAAAGAATAAGAATGATTAAAAATGTTAAGGTATTAATAAGACAATATAGTGAGTAGGGACGTAATAGTATCTATTGCATGAAGACAATAACTACCACTTCCTTGATTACGTCACAAAGATAATTCCGGGGAGCTAGTAGTGGAAAGAACAAATAACGAGTAGTGGTTTTGGTTGGTAGTCTGTGAAGTCATGTGCTATACAGAGTCCAACAGTACTGGGGAACAGCGGAGACAGTACCCATCAGTCAGCAAAAAAGTATTCCACCTTTGTGAAAGTTTAAGAACCATCAGTTTCCTCTTTCTTGCTAGAATGGCCAACTTTGTTTTCCTAGGAATTATCCTCACATTTGTATGTTTATTTTAAAAGCAACCTGCACCTACACAAACTACAAACATATATCTTTTGTTTGGAACATGAAAATCTCAAACCTCGACCAATCAACTAAAAAACTATTACGATTTGGGCTTTATGTCTTGTAGGCTTTTGATTATACTCAACGAAAAACGGACTGAAAGTTTACCAACGTAGAAAGAACGATTTTTACAATAATGAATGAATTTATTCAACTCTTTATATCATTACTTCACTATTTGCTGTAACAATTTGAAACTAATAATGGAAAAAAATGATTGGAAGCTGAACAAGATCTATCAAGATGAATTTATCGATACTTTGATAATTCATGGTATTTTAGCAATTACGATTACACGTTGGATATAAAGCTGAAAATTTCAAACACATTCGATAAAATACTACGAGATCATATGTAATAATAATTGTCCCTCGGAGTGATAACTGAAGAATAATCATGCAATTCGAACATTAAGAAACGGTAACAAGCGAACAGTGGTGGAGAAATTGACACCCAGATAAGGTATTCCAATTTTTCATCGTTAATGAGGAATAATATATTTCGAACGTGTGTATGTCACTCAACTTTCCCTAAATGGCTTGACCGGTTATTATGTTGTGATTGAGTGAGGCTTGAGTACAAGTTTGTAATATCCGATAAACGGGCTCTATGTACTTTTTGAAACAAACTATAAACACCTGAAATGTCTAATTCGCTTGGCATTTGCTATTGTTGGTAATAAGGCACAAGGGAGAACAATCTGACGGAAGACGTCACATTTTGAAGAAAATATTCTAAATATGGAATTAAATAGTACCGATATTGAGAGGGAAATAATAGACTCATTATCAAATATTTATCAAATCAAATATTTTTGAATTTCCAGATATAGATTATGTACAAAAAAAAATCTCATGAGCTTGCTTTATTTTACTATCATTTAATACTTTCTCTAATCCCCTAATTGCATTAACAAGAGAGAAACGCAGTATTTTGAACGTTGCCTTGGCAAACCTGGAATTTGTAGTATTTGCTGTCAAATGTGTGACTCATTGTGCATTTGTGATTGTGATGATCAGAAATAGTCCAGTCGGGTTAGCCCAAAAACTATCAAAACATGGATGTGAAAGCAGTAGGCGAGATTTTTTATGAAATCCCTTAAAAATATCATGGTTAATTATAATCAATTGCCTCCACCGGTTCTTAGGCTGTGCTAATTGCACAATAACAGTTTATAGCCAAAACAACCAAAAATGGGCTTGTTTTTCGACATGTTTTCCAATTTTACTCGAAAAGTAGTGGGTGGATATATATGGATACAAAGCTATAAAGCGTGAAATTTGCTATAAAATTCCGCGGTTCAAAATGTAAAAATTAACATCCCTGCAGCCACAAGTTTGGGATTCAATAACTCGGGATTAAATGGTCCGAATTGAACGTTCAAAACGCCAAAAGATGTGTTTTCCCAAGTACTTTAAGTGGGTTTCTTCAGATTTCAATTAAAATAGAAAACCGCACAGATATCTTAATTGTTACTACGGTAAAATTTTAGTCAGTTAAACCGGAAAAATTGCAATATATACAGATGGTTCAAAAATGGAAGAAGGCTCAGGATGTGGAGTTTACTCGAGAGCACTGAGCCTAAAGATTAAGTGGGGAATGGGAAACAATACCAGCGTGGTTCAAACAGAACTGGCTGGTATCTCAATTGCCACAAAAGAACTAACCAGAAGAGGAATTTCTGGCAAAAACATAATAATCAGCACAGATAGTAGACAAGCCCTATTAGCCTTGAACAGACAATGTGTTATATCGAGGCTAGTTCTAGAGTGCCACCAAGATTTAGCTGACGCCTCGGCAAATAACAATATTATCCTGAGGTGGGTTAAAGGGCACGACGTAAAGGAAATCGCGTTGCTGATTCTTTAGCCAGGGAAGCCGCTGGACTAAAAATTCTAGGACCCAGTGACATCTACGGCCTAACGAATTCGACAATTGCGGAACTAGCCAAACGTAACACCAATGCTCTATCCCTTAAGAGATGGGATGGAATCAAAGGATGCAGTCTTGCCAGGATCACCCTGGGCGACCTTGGGAAGCTTGCGCCGAAGAAATATTTGGCGATGACCAGGAAAAACCTACGTTCAACAGTAGGATTTCTGACTGGTCACTGTCGACGAAGGAAACACATCCATACTATGGGGCTAGTGGACACACCTCTATGCACGATGTGTGAACAGGAAGATGAAACTGTCAGGCATGTCTTATGCGAGTGTCCGGAGTTATCGTCAATAAGAGAGTGTGTGATCGGTGAGTCTTGGCCTACACCTGCCGATATAAAGGAGATGTCTCCCAATGACCTGTCCACCTTCCTGAGAAGGAGAGGATGGACAATGACCTAGGAGGACAACTCCTCGGGAGGATGTACAATGGGTCACATATGGCCTAAGTGCTGTGAGCCTACACACTCACCCTCCGTACTCTATAGATACAGAGATACAGAAATCATTGCATATGATAGCTATAACCTTCTAGTATGTGTAAAAACATTATTGTAACATTTTTTTGTGGCATATGTCTTTATTCTAGCAATGTTTATTTAATCCACTCCATGTTTACTAACAATCAGATTACTCAGCAACTAAATAAGATATCGAAACCGCGTTTGTTGCTTTCAGTTCGTGAAAAAATAACCTATTATGAGGGTAATAATGATTTACATTGCTTCATAAATTGCAGTAGTATTCTGCATCTGAAAAAAAGCTATTTTTTCATTTTTTTTTACTTATTCATCCGATGTGGCTGTAGGGATGGGAATTTTCACATTCTGAACCACAAAATTTCATAGCAAATTTCACGCTCCATAACTTTGTTTCCATAAATATGCACGATAAACTTAATACTTTTCGAGTAAAATTAGAAAACATGTCATGTCATGTTTTGGCTAAAAACCGGTGGAGGCAATTGATTATAATTAACCATGATGTTTTTGAGGGATTCCATAAAAAATCTCGCCTACTGCTCTTACATCCACCTTTAATGATCACCCAACTGGACTAAAAGTATTTGTTTTATAGATAAAATCAGTTATTATGCCATTAACGCAAATAGCAGGCAAGCCAAAGGTACGTCTGTTGAGTTCACTGGTATATATTTTTTTCATTCACAAACAAGTCGCACCTACCTCTGGGGTAATTAGCGACAAATATATACATATAAATGTTTTATAATTTTGTCAATATGTTAATATGGGTGAGGTATTTGATGAAAATTTGGTCATTAAAGTTTCCGCCAAGTACTAGTTCTAAATTGTCTTGTCTTGATCGTTGAAACTGGGGACATTCGATTGATAAATGTTTGATAGTTTTCATTCTTTGCATACCTATCTGTAGCCTTGTTGAAATAACTTGTAGTGATCTTTTTTGATTGATTGTTTCACATCACGTAGTAGTAGTGAGTAATCTCACCAGGACAGACATGCGAAGCAGTTCATTAGAGGACAAAAGGCAACATTTACGGCAGACCTAATAAGCAGAGATAGGAAAATTGTAAAAACTGTGGTAGGTATATCAATAGGGCGCTGTGAGCGTTTTTTTGTTATATCATGATTTAACAGTTTAAGTTTAAAATTATCCTCCATTGGATATGCAAAAATTGAATCTATCCTGTTTTAGGATTAAGACCTCCCTCTTCAGAGTTCGTTTTGAAATTAAAAACAACAACAAACCTTCTCGAGAGTCAAGTGAAATAATTTTTGGCTTCGTTGCCCATTTTATCATATCTAAGAAAAAGTTAACAGTAATGGAGCTATTTTTATGATTTAATACAAAAACGTAGCAATGAGACTCCCACTAGGCTTGTTCAAGCCTTATAATTATTGCTGCTACTTACTTTCAAATAATATTGTTCTGTAAGTGGATTTTCTGGTGGACAATAAAAATATTAATCTTATCTTCAACTCAAGTATACACTTGCTCAGACCTTGCTGGTAGTGTTCTCCTATCCCCGAGCTCATCATTTAAATATTTAGAAATTTACGGACAGTGTGACTGTTATTCAAAATTGCAGCATTCTGCAGATCGATGTATGTATTTTTGTGGAGACCTAATTTGGTAAGGCTGTCCTGTAGAGTTTTGGGAATTAGTCCCGTAGATGAAAAGATGACCGACACCAATTAGGTATACTTTCTCTGCATGCCACATCTGTCCTTTCTCAATTGCAAGATCGATGTTCTTCGCAATATTCTCGTCTTTGTCTAGATTATTGTTGTTATTGGGTACAGCAACATCCACTAGAAAAACCAAGTTTGCTTTTTTATCCACAATATCAGGCCGGTTTTTCGTCACCCGTCTATTAAAATTGACCATCGTCAAAGTCTGTAACGATTACAAGTTTCATATCATAGGCGAGCGGTGCACCCCTAAAAAGATGCACAAAAAAACGAGTTGACCGACCACTACGAAACGCAAAGAAAAAACCAATTGGGATCGATTAATTATATTATTGGGAACAAAAAACCTCAATAACACTTTTTTGTCCCGATGCTCAGTCATTTGTTATTAACCAAAAACCAAAATTACGGAAAATGAGAAAATCGCTACGCTAATCATTGAGGTGAAATGGATAAAAATAAGCACTTTTTGACTCTTGATATTTTTTCGAAAAATGCTTTGTTTTCAAGTTTTCGGCAATTCAAAGTCAAAAATCGACCGAAAAATGGATTTTTCGAAAAAAAATTTCTCGACTTCTACCACAGCTTTTTCAAATTTTCAAAATGTAAATTACTCGTGAAGGCATATTAGATGGTATTTTTTATTTTCTTGCTACATTCATTTACCTTGTCGTATTCGTCATACCAAAATTCGCGAAATTTACGGATTCCAAGGCGGATTTGCCGTGACGGAGTGCGTAACGTGTACTGATTTGCGGAACTATTTTTCGATTAATAATGTTAATTATAATACGTTTTTTTTGCTATCGTTAATGTTTTATTAATTTCTGCTAAAAAATATATGTTATAAAAATGATTGAGTTATGAATGTTAAATTAAAATGAGACTTATTTCTAAATAAACAAACTCATTTATTTACATAAGATTTACATTTGAATATGAACATCGGTTTTAATAGAGTTACATATAATCTTCAGCCTCTTCTTCATCGTTTGAGTCTATATGATCGTTTGAAGTGTTTTGATTATTGCAAATTGTAGAACACGCACATAGTTTGCAACATGGAAAACCTTGAGATAAACAAGAACATCTTTCGTCATTTTTGTACGGTGACTTTCCACTACAATCACAAATGAATTTTTGTTACAATTCCATGGCTGTATCTTTTGTTAACAACAACTATAAACTTTCCACCGTAGTCACTTGAAAACGCTACGATAAAGTAATACGTACGATTGACAAAATCTCGGGTTTTAACATCTAAACAGCTATGCGTGTTTGTGCAAGTTTAAACGAGTGAAAATCACAAAACAAGACGAGCAACTTTGAATTGCCGATAACTTGAAAACAAAGCATTTTTCGAAAAAATATCAAGAGTCAAAAAGTGTTTATTTTTATCCATTTTACCTCAAAAAATGATTAGCGTAACAATTTTTCCATTTTCCGTAATTTTGCAAGTTTTTGGTTAATAACAAATGACTGACAATTGGGACAAAAAAGTGTTATTGAGGTTTTTTGTTCCTAATAATATAATTAATCGATCCCAATTGGTTTTTTCCTTGCGTTTTGTAGTGGTCGGTCAACTCGTTTTTTCGTGCATCTTTTTATGGGTGCACCGCTCGCCTATTACATGAGTTTATTATTATTATTAATGTGTTTTGTCATTTACTATGAAGGTCCTTTGTCCAGGAGGCTGCTGTGTAGCACGTGGTACTGAAAGTGTAGAAAAACTTGGAAATAACTTTTGGTTAATAAAAAAAAAACTTTTGGTTAATTTTCAGTTGAGGAACATGAAACCAGTATTTCTCTGGAGATTCCATTTCTATTCCCAAAAATAATATTCAAAATCAGGAAAAAGTATCATTCGTGAATTAATACTTGAATTTTTCAATGCACACAAAGCTAACACACAACGTTTTCTATACTAATAGTGGACCACGTATTATGATATAATTATTTAATGCAATTTTGAGGGTTCAGATTCAGGGTAATGAGTGACAATGCAGCTATTATAATATGATGAAGTTGTGTCGGTTAACTGACATAACACACCAAGCATATAATTATTCTCACTCAGGTCATGTGTTTAGATGCTGGAAGAACGAGAAAATTGGAAAATAAACTAGGATAGGCGGTGTATTGGGAAAAAATAGTGGAGATAATGTTATGGGGCGGGGAGGAATGGATGGAGATGGGTGGAGTAGTGAAGAGCATTATTAGGGAAAGATAAGGACTCGATATAGCATGTGTAACGTTATATTTGGCCACTATCATTGAAATATTTAAATATCTACCGGACGGCGAGTAGCCAGTCCTTTTTCCTTGCCAACATGTGATTCTCGTCGAGAACCTGTAGCACCGATCACCGCTGAAAAGCAAATTTTTAAATTTAATGTGCGACGGATAATCTCCGTTGGTGAGGATCAATATACACTGATCTTGGTCAAATATTTCAATTCTTCTCTCCTATAGAGAGAGAAATAAAGAACACACTACGAATATGTGAATTATTTCTCGAAGCGGAGCATGTGAACAAGAAAGAAATATGCAACGTATGTCGATTGCTTATCGCATGGTTCAATTTAATAGCTAGTAGTAAGAATGAGCTTCTTTCTCCTGTGAACCATGGACAGATAGGGTTAATTTTTAATTACTGGTGAGAGGTTTATCTGAAACTCTTTTTTTTTTCTAAAGTGCATTCAGTGTGAATGGTAAGTTGCATTTACGTATATGCTTTTCATTTCTGATTCTTGCTTTATATTTCTTCCTCCTAGTGATAAGTGCCAGATACACACATACAGCGATATTTTTTTTATCTTGTTCTTTGGTATAGTTTTTCTTATACAGTTGATAAAAGGTTCACATGTATATAGTTGAAGTCTTTAAAATATGTATATTTAGTTAATTAATTGATTCAATCCAATTACCAACCTAGAATATTATATTTCCGAATTACATTTTTCATTACATTTTTTTATCGCCTTCTGTGATTGAAATAAGTAGTAAAATAAAATTGAGTTTTTTATGTTATTTAGATATTGTTTCTTTGATTTCTTTGATGAATGGAAATAAATGAGATTTCCTTAATAATATCATATCGTATCATATCACATTTCTTTATTGCTTCTTTTGTTTTTTTTAATAGTAAGATATAGGATATTTTTTTTATGAACCACGTTCTTAAATGAATTTCTTAAACAATTGTAAAACGAATTACTGCAGATATCCTGAATTTAACATGAAAAAAGAGTAACACTGTTTCTTTCCTAGCACTTTGTACCAGCGACTTTGTACCTGCCAATTTGTACCTGCCAACTTGTACCTGCCAATTAGTATGTGACATTCCGGTTACATGAACTGAATTTCCATGGATTAAGAGACACCTAGGACCTGTCAGAAGAAATTGAGGAAAGTAAAACAGAGTAAAACAACGTTCTTCAACAAACAACAACAATATTTTTTTGGCCACGACCACCTTATAATAAGTCGATATTTTACCTCCTAACAAAAGGTATATGGTACCCATATATCAACTAGAGTGAATTATGGTTCATAATACACTGGAGTGTATTATGGTTCATAACTCACGACTAGAGATGGGGGTACAATATGAAATAAACTTTTAAATCTGTGTATTTTGTTCAGGAAATTTGTTTCTGAAATATATCGTATCGATAAAATATCGAAATCTTTATTATTGATACTTTTCATAACGATATTTTCTAATATTAAGTATTTCAAAACAATATATTTATAACGGTACGTTGTGTTGATACTTTACACAGTATTGCCCATCTCTATATATGTCAAATTATTTAATTTTGACGTTAGTAATACCAAATTGCTACGAACTTGCTATATTATGAATTCATTGAATTCGGATAGTGGAAATGAACGTTCTTGTACACCAACTGAAATAAAAAAAGCGGCGAAATTAACGACTATAGGACTGCTGTCAAAAAAATCGAAAATCTACATATTATAACTTCATGAACTGGAGGTTAGTTGACTTTTATTTAATAAAGAAATCAAGGGTCGTGGACAAAGTATGGTATTCTACTCGCAATTTATGGCCAATATTCACTGGGGCGTCACCCAGCGTGAATAATGGCTATCATAAATTGCTCGTTTAATAATATACTATTATTCACTGTGATATTAGTTTTAAAGTCATTATACAACTTGTAAATTCAACAACGTTGTTCATATTCCTTCCCATCTAGTATTTCCAGGTTTGTTGATAGAGAGTTGTAAGGTGAAAAACAAGTCGACTAATATTATTCAGGGTGGCGCCCACTTACCTTTCTTGATTAACTTTAATTACATTCCTTGACTTGATTTATTAACTTATTTAAATTCATTTAGTTTCTTAACTTCATCTATTATCTCATTAACTTCATTAACTTAAATAAAGTAGGATTACCCGTGAACCGGTAAGACTACTCCCTGAACCGATATTAGTTTGGTCTCCGAATTCACACCTGAGGAGCTTTCCACATTGAGTAGCCGTTGCAGTTTATTTTACCTTATTATTTTAAATGAATAACAGGTAACACAATTGGCGCCCAACGTGGGGCCTGTTTTATACATCGTCTCTCTCATCAATAAATCTTGAAACTTTGAAGTTTGGAGAGTTTATGAGAGGTAGGAGAGACAGAAGGGAGAAGAGGACGGAGAGTGTGTGAGGGACCGCCGCTCGCCTTGAAGTATGCTAGGGTAGTGATTCAGAGGCGGGAGTAACGGCGAGTTTGAGGTGGGTTTGGTTCGTAGGCATTCCCTTGGAGATGAGTCCAACACTGTCTGGGTACAGGATCCAGTCAAACATAAGGTTCCCATCTCGGCCCGAAAAAAAGGTCAGCTATCGATAAAGGATGAATTAGCTATTGGGGTTACATCAACAACATCACCAAACAGTTTAATGGTCCTGACATGAAAGCACAAATTTCAAGATTTGGATTCTTAAAAACTAGCCCACCGTATGAGACTAGATGGTAATTAAATAGAGATTCATTTCCATGTTTTTTGGAAATCCTTCCCTATATTAAGCGTGTTATCTCAGAAAACCCTAAAAAGTCGTTTGCAGCCCATTTAACAGCTTTAGTTTTACTTTATCAAAAAATGTACCCTACCTTAGTTTATTTGTCACAACTATTTTTCAATAATGTATTATATGTTTAAGTACTAAGTACCTAGCTCTAAAAAAAATTGTCTAGCTCCTAAGAATTGCTAGGTTTTACTTTCATCAATTTTATCATATAAAGTATCAGTGCTTTTAATATAATACATAGGTTTTTCACTGCGTATTATTTTCTCTGTATAAAACATATTCTTACGTTCTTTCCGTTCAGTTACAAAATCATGCCACGTACCAAAGTAACGTTTTCGTCACACCTCCAGTAATGAACCAATAAGGTTCGATGATGAAGACATTCGTTTTTCTCAATACGTTACGTCCTGTTGATATTTTTCCTTTAAGATGTTGAATGTTGTTTTTATCAATGATTGAAACCTTTTAAATGTTGCTATATTACTTCTACACCATCTTTATCGTATCCCATGCTGAATAAAAAGTGTATAAAAGCTCCTATTATACAAAATGCATTATACCTTCTCAACCCTATTAACACAATGTACGGACGCCACTGCCATAGCTTCAATGTAATTGCACACCTTAGTCATGTTTTCAAAAAAACATTATAAGAAACAGAAAATTGCTTAGTGAGAGTGGCATTTCATTCTGACGAAAGTTTCTTGAAATATAATTTCTGTAAATACTAGTTTGTATGGAAATCATAAGAAGTTAAGGCCAAAGAACAAGAAAATATGTAAAGTAATTTCACCCTGGGGGTATTTGTCATTGAGGTGGAGCAATTTATTTTACTTCTCTTGCAGCAGGTCACATCAAATTGCTTTACCAAATCAGAATAAATTCATTTGAGAGAATTGAATTTTCAATATTTTCTTACTTTGAAAATAATAAGTCATACGTATTGGTAGTTATTTTGAATTTTATTTTAAACTTATAAACTAATTCGTCCAGTAAGTTTCAATCGTACTACATCACCAGCAATATTTTGTTCAATTAACAGTCATGGTCAGTATATGGTGATGTAATTTTTCTTTGAGTCGTCACTTGAGTGTGGATTTCAGGACACACTGGAGTAGAAGGGACGAAAGTACAAAATGGACTAGCGAATATTGGGCTGAAACACCCGTTAACAGTATCAGCTCCTATGTAATATTGGAAGAAAAAAAAAGAAAAAGAGAAGTTCTCTTCCGTTAATTTATTGGTAAATTGAATCACAATGTTTTTCATATTTTTATTTTTAAGCTTAGTTGATATCTATACTAACAAAAACTAAACCAAAAATTGAATAACAATCTTCAAAAAACTGCATAATATATCAGATATCCTGTGTGTGCGACAAATTTTATTTAGGTGAAACCTCAAGACGATTAAGAATCCGAATAAATAAACACAAAAAGCATATTAAAGATAGGGAGTTGTAAGTCAAGTATTTGCAAACATGCTCGGGAAGAGGTGCATCAAATTCAATAGGATTCGGAGCACATGATATTAAAAGAGGCCAATAATAAATGACGGAAAATCACAGTAAGTGCCGGTCTTACAGGAGAGATTTATACTAAGTATAGATATTCTGGGAATAAAGTTATACCAGAATTTATACCTAGAATAAAACAAGTTGGTTGTACGATGCTTTTTTACAACGGTATAGCAATCCTGAACTATTTATTTGCCAAGAAAATGTTGGTTTGAAATTGGATACGTCAAATTCCACAAGGCAAACGCTGGTGGAGTTTCTTTCATTACTGGTCGAACAAACTAATTTATATGCTGCGCAAGAAATTGCAAAACGCACAGCATTAAAAAATTCTAACAGGGTATCAAAGTAGACAGACGTCAGTGCTGCAGAGATGAAAGTTCTCTTCTTGTTCTTTCCCATCAATTGAACATTATTGGAGCACAATCAAGCTATATAATGTAATGTTTCGGCGCTCAAATGTAAGTCAAAATCGATTCCAGTTGTTACTTCGTTATTTTCATTTGGTTGATAACACAATACCATCAGCTGCCGACAGGTTATACAAGGTGAGACCAATTCTAACTCATTTCAACAATATTATGCGTGAAAACTATGTACCAGATAAAAATATTTGTATTGACGAATCCATGATGCTGTGGCGTGGAATATCGCATTTCCGCCAGTACATAAAAAATAAAAAAACACAAATACGGTGTCAAACTGTACGAACTATGTGAGTCCGACGGTCTTGTAATGAAAATCAAAATTTATAGCGGAAAATCAGAGGAAACGCTTTATATGGACAATTTTTATAATTCTGTTACTCTAACTGAATTACTAAATACAAGAAAAACTTACGTGAGTGGAACTCTACAAAATAACAGAAAGGGAAACCCCAGAGATGTGGTACATCGTAAACTCAAAAAAGGAGAGTGTATTTGGCAGCAAAATGGACCTGTTACTGTGTGCAAATGGAAGGGCAAACAAGATGTCCTTACCATTTCAAACATGCATGTTGTTGAAATGGTAGAGGTTTCCAATCGCATTGGAAAACTTTCTATGAAACCGAATATAATTCGAGATTACAATAAAGGAATGTCTGGAATTGACCGATCAGATCAAATGCTGTCTTACTACACATCTCTAAAGACTAAAGACTATTAGATGGCCTAAAAAGGTTTCACTACATATGATAGAGATATATATATACACAATGCGCACAAAATTTTTCAATAAGTAACTTCTAAATAAGTAAATTCTAAAATAAAAAGTTTAAAGAAGAATTATTCGTCGCCGCGTTGATTGGAGAAGAGATTCAACCAGTTTCGAAAAAGATGAGATTGCAAGAAAAAAAACAACGTCCAACAAAGCCATGTCGTATATGTACCCAAGCAAAAAAACGCCGAGAAACGCGTTATTTTTGTACGGCCTGTGAAGAGAAACCAGCCCTTTGTGTGGAAGATTGTTTTAAAAAGTTTCACAAACAATAAAAATATTCTCTTACTTCTTGATTTTGAATAAGTTTTTTATAATTATATTTATTGATAAAATTTCTGTTCATGTAGCCAGCAAAGATGTTTTTTTCTCTTCCCAGAAGCCATCTATCCATATTAGCACTGATATGCTACGAGTTTAAGCGTAGCTGCGCGAAAATGGCAAGTATACACAGTACGAGATAACTCGTAGTCGGCGTCCTAGCAAAGAACGCTATCTACGAGTTATCTCGTATGACAACACAATGTTGGGATTGTTCTGTAGAATTACGAGGTACGTGGTGTGTTCTTTCCTCTGAATCAAAATGTAATCTTTCAGCGGCATTACGAAAAGTCTTGAACTACATACGGCCGATACGCAAATTGCTACATATCGGGCTTGTTACCATAACGGCATTCAGATGACAGTCAGTGTCTAGTCCAGTCCAGTCCAAACCAGTCCAGAATTATGCTCTCAGAGCTTCTGGACGGATAATATCTATCTTATACTAAAATATTGTTCAACAATTTTAAATATAGCTTAGGATATACTGATGCCTAAGGTCTGACTTGGCTAGTTTTCATATACGAACTATATCATGGCCTTCGCAAGTTCTAATGCTTCAAGTTCTCAGTTTATTCTTCCGAAAATTAGGCTTACTGTGGTAGAAACAAGCCATCGACCATAGGGATCTGCCATCACTGTTTTGGTAGGTAGGTACTTAATAATAATTCGTAATATGTTCAAAAGCATTTATATAGAAAAACTGACAACTCTTCAACCATAACCCAAGTAGCATTTTTAAGTCAAGCCAGCTTTACTTGTTTTATTAGAGTTTCATAGAAGTAGAATGCAATACTCTTGTTTTAAAAAGGTTATGTTATGTACTTTTATGACTTGAAGGCAATATTGTTTTATAGTATAGGTAACTTTAAAAAGAACTTCGGGGTATAGTCTCAAATCCTAATTATCTTAAAAATATTGTATTCTTATTACTCTCCTATCAGTATCTTACAATTTGCAGTGATAGGGCAGTTTACTCTTATATTCCTAGAGATAATTTTGTTTTAATAAGGTTAGATTCATTGCGTAGTTCACTTATAAAAGTTTTGGAACTTAGTTTTGAAGAGTGCAATATGCTTAGTTTTCTAGATAATAAACACTTAAAAGTTGTATTTTTTGAACTGATATAAATAGAAGAGGTGAATAAGGCAGTATGGTTTTAAAAAGTATCCTTCAATAGGTAAAGCCCAACTTATTAAGTAATCGAAGAAGTGAATACGTTTTTATAACTTATCAGAAAATTGCAAATGATTTACAATCCACTCGTGTTCTTTTTGTGAGGGATTTTTCTTCTTCTTCTTCACTGTCGCTTTGACACTCCATCCTTGAAGCTTCATCTTGTGCTTCTTTTCTGGGAGCACACTCTCGTTTCGACACAAACATGCATTTTTCTCACTTGTCTTTCACCGTTAGCGAATTCTCGTCATTCAACAGTTTCTTTATTGAAAAATTATTTTTATTTGGCCAGTATGATAATCCGTTTTTCTACAACTGCTACGAAAAGTGACATATTTCTCATAGCTTACTTAATTTCAAAACCAAATATTGCTCATAATGTGAGGAATTTTTCTACGACCGTGCGTTTTGACCCACTTTCTCGCACGCATTTTAGTTTTGAAAGTGTCACTTTCCCGCACTAGTGCGGGAATGTATGTATGTATGTGTGTGTTTTGGGGTGACATTCACTGAGACCTGAAAGATCTATTGTGCCCCCTTACTTCTACTCAGTTTCTGTGGAGAGTCTCAGAAACTAGTAGTTCCTTTAGTCCTATATCCCGGAGGAATTTTAGGATGTCTGCAATGTCTGTAATCTCCTAGGTGCTGTGCTCTAGGATTCTGAAGTGCTGTGCAGTTGGAAAGTATGTGGATGGAGGTTTCTTCTTCCATTCCACAAAATCTGCATTCTTCTTCCTCCACTATTTTGAGCTTTTTCAGGTGCCCATTCAGGCGACAATGTCCCGTTAGGATCCCTGTTAAACTCTTAGCGCAGTTTTACTTTGACTTATGCATTCTTTTGATCTCAACAGGTTGTAGTCACCCAGAAGAGTCTTTGATTGTATAAGCCCTACTAGATCTTCCCAATGGTCAGATCTTTTATTTTTCTCGGCTTTACTTATTTCTTCCAATATTACATTGGGGCTGATTCCGCCAAAGGGTTTAGGTCCCCAGAAAGGTATTTCAGTCCCCCTCTTTGCTAGTTCATCTGCTATTTCATTTCCTTCTATTCCAGTGTATCCTGGAATCCATAGTAAGGTGACTATGTTGCTCTCGCCTAGTTCATTGAGTTTGCATAGGCATTCCCACACCATTTTGGAACTGATTACACAAGAGCTCAGTGCCTTAATGGCTGCTTGACTATCCGACATTATGATAATCCTTTGTCTTCTGTATCCTTTATCAATATTGAACTGGGCGCACTTTCTTATGGCGTGGATTTCCGCTTAAATGATACTTGGGGTTTTTCCCAAGCTTTCAGAGTGTTTGGTTCCTGGCCCGAACACTCCTATCCCAGTTTCTTCTATTGCTTTTGAGCCGTCTGTGTACCATTGAATGGCATTATTTCCAAGTCTGGTAATGGTATTTGGATCCCATTCCTTCTTGTTGCCCATTTCCGTAACTAATTTCTTTGAAAAGTTATACTTTTTCATCATACCGTCTTGTGGCATGTCCCAAGTTGTCTGATCTCTAAGAAGTGAGAAGGTGGTTTTTTTTAATCATTCCCTCTCTCTGTATCTTGTTTTTTCTGCAACACTTTCCCCCACTATATGTAAAGGGGTGAGGTTGAGAATCACTTCCATGGCTGCCGTTGGGCATGTTCTCATTGCTCCTGTAAAGCATATACAGGCTAGTCTTTGAATTTTGGAGAGGTTTTCTCTCGTCGTCAATAGGCTAGTTCTACTACTCTACGCAATGGCTCCATAAGTGATGATTGGTCTCACTATGGCAGTGTACATCCAGCTTAGGATTTTTGTGTTACAGCCCCAGTTTCTTCCCGCCAGATTTCTGCACACCATTATAGCCATTTTTGCCTTGTATGTAATCTCCTTTCCGTGTTTGTTCCACAGGAGTTTACTGTCTAGAGTTAAACCTAGATACTTGACTTCTTGTCTTCATTCAATCTGGTTCCCATCAAGTTTTATGGTTTTGAGGAAAGTAAAATTATGCAAAATTTGACCTTATTGAATAGTTTTTCACTTCGGAAGTTATAACTATTGTTACGACAGGTGAATAAATATTTACGAAATAGTCCATCAAATAAAATCTACATCTTTTCTAGCCTTTTGTTGCATATTTAATTTTTTGGAAATATAAAATAATGAAGATATTTTGATATAACCCTGTACATTCTTTAAAGTAGTGTCACAAAACAACTATCAAGCCACCGGGGCTTGATATAAGAAAAATATATTATCCGTTGCCGTCATCTTCATCGTCATCTTTATGTTACCTGCAGCCGATGCCATCCTCAACGACGTCACCCTCAACGACTTCATCTACTTACCAGCTAACACCAAATATCTCCACTGGACCGGCAATTTTAAGTAATTTACAGAATGCAACAAAGTGTGTTTTTAATATTAAAATTTATAATAATTAATAGTTTTTGGTTAAAGTTTTGCATATTATGTATGTTAAAATAAAATTACTTTTGAAAAATGGGTTGGTATACTTTTTTGTATATACGGTCGTAGAAAAAATAATGTTTCTAACTCTTCCCGCCCTTGACCGCTTGCCCGAACTCCGATCCGCGTCGTTCGGGTCAACTGCAGACGCGTGCGGGAAAGTATCACTTTCCGCACTTGTTAGGAAAATAACTATTTTCACGCCACTTTGCCCACGCCGAATACATTTATATGGAGAATCAAATAAAATCGACAAAAGCTTAGTATGCTACTGTCATCTTTAAATACCTACTTAGTTGTCACAAAACTGTTAGATTATATTAGAAGCTTTTAAATTCGAAAAGGTAGTTTCAAATAACAGAGAATTTAATGAAAAGAAATGACGTTCCGGGTTTGACAATACGAAATTGTACAAATTTCACCATCAACTATAATTTTGAATATAATTATTCAACAGTTTAGAGATAGGATACTTTAGTGTTATTTTTTTCCCTAACCATAAAAATAAATATCAAGCTACTTCACTTGTATTCTTTAAATTTGTGCAGTATTGTGCAGTATCGTGTGCAACATGTGGGGAAAGTACTTTTCCCTCTTGTTGCACAATATACTATTTTTTCCCAATTGCTATAGGTACTACGGACAAACAAATTTGTTTGTCCTCGATGGTTTGGACTATTTTTAATGGCATTTCAACCAGTAAACAACAATTATTTCGTCCAGATAAACAAAACGTTAAGAAGAGTATACAGGTTAGGTTATGTCAGTACCACTAAATAGTTTTAAAGATTATTATCTTTGTTCTCTTGATTTAATACATACCCACCTAAGTCAAAATAGCATATTTCTTTTCGTTGCCTGTCAATAAATTTTTTCTCGTAGTATTTGTTGAATACACATTACTCACTATTACCATACGCTAATAAACAATATGCACCTAAAGGTTTATGATTGAGAGATAGTAATACAAAAGAATCGAATAATTCGCTTTTAAGCACTTGTATACAAATCACAATACTGAATATGCTAAATGTTAATTTGACAATATAATATGGTTTGAATGAGTTTAAAACAATAATCGTTCGTTAATTTCGAATGGCAACCGACAATGTGAAGGTATAATTCAAGTTAGCAATGCACAAGCATGTCATATAAAGTATCATCTGATTAATAAAAATACTTGCATGGCATGTTAATATGATAAGCTAAGGTGTTCCCGAATTACAGTGAGTCACGTTACGTAGGTGTGGTACAACAGTAAATCATCAGGGATACTTCAATGTCCCTCAGTTCATATTCAACAACGACAATACGTTCGTTGTGTTTCATATTGCATGTCCACCTATTTTATATCAAGATATTCTCAAGAGACTGTGGTGGACACGTACGTTAATAAACTTTTATTTGTTAAGTAATATTATTTTTTGTACCCACATTTTTTGCGAGTAAACATGTTTTAAATTATGCTAGTAACCATATATCTCTGGGGAGTTCGTTGAAAGTTAGATCTTTATCAAATTGATACTTATTGATTTTATGGAAATATAAAATTTTCAGAAATAGAATGAGATAAGATAAATAAGGGGATTATATGTGCTTCTAAGGGCTCTCCAGTACGACCTTCGCAGATCTGCTGCTATTCTAGAGTTCCTTGTCTAGACTTCTTATTGCTCGGCTTCGAATGTCAAACCTCAGTTTTTCCATATATGGGAGGGTTCTTCTATTTATTTATTTATTTTACGGGCAAGCTCAATTTCATATAAAAAAAAGTAAACATGAAATTTTTTTTTCACATACCTAGTAGATCAAACCACAAATACAATAACATTATAAAATACAATAATCGGAAATACAATACAATTTAATAAAAATGGTAATAAGAAAATAAATTTAAAAATTTTGCATGTGCAGCATAGATACACGAGAGCTTATTTGCCCGACATTTCACCACCCACCACGTCAAATTTAGTAGTTGAGGTGCGCATGCGTTCAAACAGCCCTTAATCTCCATTCGATGGGACTGAATGTGAGCAGATTAGCCCAGTTGGTAGGATACTAAGTTTACAACCCAGAGGTCCTAGTCTCGAAACCCGGTTTGGACCTGGTTTTTTTTTAGTTTTTATATCTTATTTTCCGATATTTTCATACTAACTTTGATCAACCGGGTTTGGGCATGGGTTTTCTTGTTTTTTTTTAGTTTTCTATTTCTTATTTTCTGATATTTTTATACATAGTTACACTTTGATCAACCGGGTTTGGGCATGGGTTTTCTTGTTTTTCAGAGTTTCCTTTTTCTCATTTTCTGATATTTTTATACATAGTTACACTTTGATCAACCGGGATTGGGCATGGGTTCTCTTGTTTTTTTTAGTTTTCTATTTCTTATATTCTCATACATAGTTACACTTTGATTAACCGGGTTTGGACCTGGGTTTTCTTGTTTTTTTTTAGTTTTCTATTTCTTATTTTCTGATATTTACATATTTACTTCAATATTGTTGTGTTACTACTAAATTTGACAACATTGGTGAAAGGTCGGGTGAATAAGCTCTCGTCATAAATACTACTAGGTAATATTATTTTGTACAAAATAAAAATAAAAACTACAATTACATCCGTTTCGTTAAAATGTCCAGTTGAGTCAGGTGGTTCTTACAATGATTAAGAGTTACTGAAAATCTGTAACCTATTTACAGAATTAGCTAGTCTCATGGCTCTCGGCAAAAACGAGTGGAAAGCATAATGGTACCGATGGAAAGGCACATTAAATGTCCTCACCTACCTAGTTGTGCGAGTTGGCACGGACAGGCAGATCTTATTTTAGAAGCTGTGTACAGTTACAAATACCATTTAAGATGTTAAATAGCAATAAAAGTTCTTTCTGTTTTCTGCGACTCTCGAGAGAAGGAATGCCCAATTGATCTAGTTTTTCTTTCCTATTGCCGAGAATTTAGCCAGGCCTTCACAGTACCACATGTGTCCTACGGTTACCTCATCTTCAAAAATGATGGTTGTGACTGTCAATCTGAAGTTATTCATATGTTTGTTAAGTGCACAACGCCCTATCAGGAGACCAACCAGGCAAATCAGACCTTAGGCGTCAATATACTAAGCTAAAAGAAGAAATGATATTTGAAGTTGTTATACAATATTTTGGGTTGTGGTAATTAAATTTCAGGACTTAGATCTCACTTCTTTTGTCGTTGAAATTAACAACCAAGGTATATATTATAACATGGAATTTAGCTCTCATTTCACACTTATGTCTTTGATGGGATAGCATTACTTTTTTTACAGAAATTATTAGTAGGTACTTCATGATAACATTAATACCACATGGTTTTTGCTACTCTACTGTATTTTCCTACGTTTACGTGGTATAATTGTCTTTGTAGTATTTCCCATTTTTTCTTGTACCTTTGAAATGTTTAAGTGAATTACCTATTCATTGTCCGGAACTTTTTCCACGCTTTTTCTGTTTATATTGAATGTTGCCAAGTTTTCCAAGGTTAACTATTATAGCCATACTGAAAATATTGTTAACTTTTAATTTGAACTATCTCCCAAACCATACATACTTACTAGAAGAATTGTAATAATCAAATAACCACAAATAAAACAAGTATTTTATAATTTTATAATTCTATGAATTTCAATGCATCAATCGCAACTTTATAGGTCAGGTATTCAGAGACTATATTTCCAGTTTAGCATCATTAATAAACCGTATAAGTATATCAAAAATAGCCTTTTCGTTTTTTGCCAGAAGTGAACATAAATTAACAGGCACCACCTGAGGTGGTTCACTGGCTTTACACAACGATCACCTACGGAACAATAGTCTGGTGGAGGAGGAAAAAAGTGTCCTCAGCAGTGAACATATTAACTACAATCCAAAGAAAAACCCTCCTTGGTATTACTGGGGCATTGAACAGCACAGCCTTCGTTGGAATTCCTCCTTTGGAACTTTTTACAAAGGCGGAGGCGATGAAGGCAATTCTTGGGCTGAAATCGGGAGACTTATGGTCCCCGAACAATGTTCGAGAAGGACACATTGGAATAACTGGGACAATACTAGATGAGCACATATTTTACATGAGTTTAGATAGCATGACACCGGAGAACATATTCACTGAGCGAGTGACTATCATCATCCCAACCAGGGTACAGGTGATGCAACCAGGCAATTCTGGAGAAATCATCTGGTTCACCGGTGGTTTGAAAACAAACCATGGCACTGGGGCTGGTATAAGTGTACCTAGAAAAAAACTATCTCTTGGCCTTGATCGATACACAACTGTGTTTCAAGCAGAGACGATTGCTGCTATAGCCTGCATTGATGAAAACATCAGAAGAGGATATACCAGAATATCTCCGGACAAAAAATTAAAATTTTCACTGACAGCCAGGCTCTTCTTAAAGCTATCAGCAATCCAGTAGCTAGGTCCAAATTGGTAAAAAACTGTGAAGAATCCCTCAACATGCTGGCTAGACACATCAAAGTGTCTCTAATATGGGTGCTGGCACATGAGGGGAGTCGGGAACTGGCTAGTTATGGAACACCTCCATACTAAAAGTCTACTGAATAAGTTAGACAAGGAACTCTCGTCCAGGCTGTTGAAGCAGGGTAAGAGAAATTTGAAGACAGTTACCAACCTTGTGACTGGACACTGTACCCTGAGGAGCATCTGCACAGGATAAGCAAAGTTAGTGAATCTATGTGCAGAAAATGTTAACTCTATGATGAAACGCCTACTTCGCTTCTATGAGAACTTACAAGGTCTCAGACGGAAGCACTTTGGAGTGGAAATAACACAAACATCGCAACTACTGAAGATCCCTCCAGATTAACTGGTGGCCTATATAGAAGACACGAAGCTTCTGGGATGGATGGTGGTAGATAACATGGGTAATGGTACAAAGATTCAGTTCAAGTGCCTGGGCTGTTGAGCACAACCCAAGCGTAAGAATGAATGAATGAATGAATGGTCAATGTGTAAAACAAGTTGTGGGCATTCATTATATTGGAACTGTTCCAAAGAGAACTGCAGCCTTCTTGAAATTAGAAAATCCTCCGCTCTACACAGGGCACTCTTTTCACAGATCCTTGGCTATTTTCGGTAAAAGAGCTTGGAGGTTGGAACTCCTCTGCGGTGACGGAGACGTATTTTGAAAATTCAGTTTAAAAGAGAATGAAGATAACGAGACAACTATTTCAAAGTAATGAGGCCCCACCGACAACAAGCTCAAATACTGGTGGATCCATTGATGGATTAGAAATTTCAAATAATTTCAACTTAACAAATAGTTAATTCATTTTATTATAATTTTTGTTATTGTAAGCATAATAAAGTTTTGAAAAAAATATTTTAACAAGTGATCTCTTTACGAACCCAGGCTGTTAACGTTAACTTTTAAATTGTCATCTGAATTACCATTAAGTCAAAGTAACAATATGGGATTACGGAAAAATTATAACGAAATGATGAAAATTCACTAGTCTATGATGTATTACTTCGTATTCATTCAATTAATTATCCGGATGCCAAATTTGAACTTCTTTGAACTGGGATCTATACGTCAGTCAGAGACAAAAAGGACTATTTTTTGGCGTCAATATGTGAATACCTGTTCGAGGTGTGTTTGAGTGTTTATGAGTTATAAGAGGGTTGAAAGTGACTCTAAATAGTTCGCGTATTCCAATATTATACAAGGTACTGCTCGCCATTCTGTGTATGCAGTTTAAACTTGATAAGTACGCTACCGCGTGTATAGATAGCTATTTTCAGCCAATCTGAATTTATTATGACAGAGCATATTTCAAGAACTTTTTTCCGTTCATAAGCCAAGGAGATATGTGTCGTAATCCAGACCATCGATAAAACATGAAATTACAATATAAAAATAATAATTCTTAGTTGACTTGTATGGGTAACCAGTATAGACGATCTGAATTAATAAATGTATGAAAATGTATATGATAAAAAGGCTGTCGCATGAACATATCCGTTTAGAAAGCACATTGTCGAATAAAAATGAATATTCATTTCATTTCAAGCTACCACCTTTCAAGTTAAATACAGATGGCATGTCCACTTGTCGCATAATCGTACGAATATAATATGCCAGTATTATTAATAGTTCATTGCAATTTCATGAGGAGAATAGGAATTCCGAATTTGCATACTACATGCGGTCGATATAATGCGTTTTAGCACTCGCTCTCTTGTTTTGTGTAATAAGTAGTAGCGGAAATGTCGTGTAAGGACGACGTTTTTCAGGCATAAATCCTACTTACGCATTTTGAAATTGTAAAAAACAACATCTATATATCTGATTACTTCGCGTATAAATGTCCAATATTCTTCATTTCAAGATGCATGAAAGAATATTTAAATATGTTCTATAACAAGGAAGTCTTATCTGGTTATGAATAATGATATGTAAAGACCAATTAAAGTAAGTTTGGAATTATACTACTAATAGTATGAGATCCAGCAGCAACTAATTTTGGAAGAAGAATGTCATCTATTTTTTTCTTAGATCATAAAACAGACTAGAGACTATAATACTGATAATTTTTCACTGAATATAGTAACCAATCAAATTACTTCCAATCACCGCTGTATTACAGCGATAATACCCTACATGTGGTGTTTGCAGTTTGGTGTTTATTTTTTATTAAAAATTAATTAAACGTCAAACTGACAACTGAAAATGTCACGAATATTTGGTATTGCATCTAACCATTCAACTGTAGTTTTGAATGAAAATGAATAATATTTGTTTGATTATAACTAATAAA
Source organism: Galerucella pusilla (assembly GCA_910591695.1). Lineage (NCBI taxonomy): Eukaryota > Metazoa > Arthropoda > Insecta > Coleoptera > Chrysomelidae > Galerucella > Galerucella pusilla. The sequence continues at coordinate 93,884 of CAJUYI010000038.1, forward strand.
TTATTAAACTTCAGATTGACAATCAATTTTTTGATATCCACAAAGTAAAAAATTATCTTATCGAATACTCCTCGGGTCTTGATAAATACTCAAAATTTTGTCGTAGAGAATCCTTCAAGCGTGTTGCTCAAAGCAACACGCTTTCAGCATTCTCTATGACAAAATTACCTCGGTATTATCAAGACCCTAGGGGTATTACTACTCTTTTAACAATCAAAATCACGAAACATGACAATAAACAATACTTGCTTCAATAGGAACAAATAAACATGTCCAATTTTACTAGACGACTTAAAGGGAATCTACGAGGGACGCCCTTAGGGACATTTCAAGTACTCTAAATTTCAATTAAATAATCACATCCTATTCAAAATAGGAAAAAATTTTGTGTGAAACACGATGGGAAACACTATTTTTCGTAACTCGCGTTATTTTGCGCAACTTGCTTCGCTCGTTGCGCAGAAATGAGAACGTTACGAAAAATTGTGCTTCTCCCTACTAGTTGAACGAATAACTATTCCGCCCTTGGACTGCTGAAAAATAACTTTCGGAAGTAATTGCACAAGTGCATCAAACTTACCGATAATTTTGCTTGACAGCGTGTTGTCTATAAAAACTGCATGTGTTCATTTTCATATTTTGGAAAAAGAGCCGGACACCGAAGTTGGAGGGGTCTTTTAACAAAATATGAAAAGGACCGAATAAAGTTTTTCCAAGACCACACGCTCGAATGCAAAATTATCTGGTTATTTTGATGCACGAGTGTAATTCGGGGGAATATTTCCCGATAAAAAAAATATTGGTTTAAATATCAAATTCCTATTTTTTTTTATTACAAAATATCCATTTCAAAACATGCTGTTAAGTACAAACAAAATAAAAAGACCCAAAAATACGAGTTTGTGCTGTTTCATCCAATGTATATTTTTTTCAGCACAAAAGCTCATAAACTTTCCATACGTAGGTATTGTTTGGTGTTCTTTGGTTCGCTTTCCATCACTTTATTTTCTATAACTCCCAATGAATCACATCCTAAACGAGACATTTTTACTTGACTTTACATGTCAAACTGATTTTATTTTCAGTTATCATGGATTCGCAATGGGATTACCGTGGATACGTAAACAATGCAATTATCAAAGGTAATACCACGAGTGTTCCAAATTTTATCGATAACTTTTTCTTTTCCACGAAAGCTTGTTTATTCGGCAAAAATATGAAAACAAACCGATTGATAAAATCACGAGTCCGTTAGGACGAGGGATTTTATCTAAATTCGGTTTGTTTGAATGTTTTTTCCTCAAATAAACAAGTTTGAGTGATGAAAATAACAAATTATGTGAGAAAATTTGAAGAGCGAGTTGTATTTGGGAAGATTATTTTTTTCAACAATTCAAAATTCTGTATTAAATGTTCAATATTCTCTTCGGTGATGGCACTGAATCGGTTTGTGTTCATTTTTCAATAAACTTCGAAGTACTTTTAGTTGTCAATAATGACAAATTCGAAGTAAAATTTTGACGTTTTAATGTAAACAAGGTATTATCGACGAATTAACACTATAATACCTAATGATTGGCTAGAATAATGTAGGTATTGCTATTGGTTAAAATCATCAAAATGTCAGATTTTGACAAGTGAAAAAAATCATCGCAGTGCTCTTTCGGTTTCTACAGTGCATCGTAATCAATCGATAATTGCACTCCTCTCATGGGATTTTTTACACATGAGGGAAATATTCAGCCTATTTTTGGCATTCATATGATTGGTTTTTCGGTAAGGTAGGCTACTACTAAGGAGTGGTTGGGAGACATTTTGAGCACCTCTCTGCTATAAGTTGGCATTAGTAGGATGTTGACATTTGTTGACATTTGTTGTTGACATTTGAATGATTCTAAAATTGTTTTTATTGTACAAACATACCTACCTTTTTTATCACACTTACACTTTTTTCCATCAGCATTTCAACTAGATAAACTTTAATGGTTTTCAAGACGAAATCACTTTAGCAGAACTTAAAATGTTCCTCAAAAAATATAATTATTCACCGTAACCGATCGCCAGATTATTTTTAACGAATGAAATGCCTTTAAATTTTCATAAAATCACAAAGGCGTGGTATCAATATTCAAACAAGGGGGCGAGACCATGTGCAATGGTTGTATGCTCTGTTAAATGTTAAATAGAATAACGAATTTTAGAATATTTAATTAAGTTCAATTGCTTATTAGTTTTTTTGTCACCGTCATAATATTCAACTTCAAATTTTGATCCCATATATTTTTGGTTAATATAAATAAGTGGCAAATGGGCTATTTACGAATAAATTTATTTTATACAATCTCTGTTGATTAGGAGAAAAAATGAAAACCAAAATTTACTAAAATTAGGCAACTTATAATGCAGATACGTCACTAGTTTAAATGTGAAGTTGTCGATAATCTTCATTTGTTGTTCTATGTTTCAGCTTGATCATGACGAATAATATTGATAATATTATTATATTGACATCAGCTTAACATCTATTACTTCCGTTTATTTGTTAAAGTTGGAGAAACGAATATAATAACATACAGTTTCACAATCAGTAATGAACTCTTAGGTTTAAGAAGCTAGACACTAGACACTAACTGCAATTGGCACAATGTTCATTCAACTAATGTCAATGCTTTTGTTACACCGGTATAGCAATTCTTGGAGTAACGTGAAAGTAGTTCATATAAGTTGATATCTCCTGTCAGTCCTATCATATGTGATGTTTTCCTTCGTTAACCTTAAAACTTAACGAAAAGTGTTGTTATTGGATTTCGGCTGATTTTTTATTATTGATAACTTTTGCTGTCGTAAGAGAGTCTATTTATTATTTTAAAATGGATTTATTTGAATCTTCCGATGAAGAAGATATGGTTCCGCTATGAAGGAAACCAAAAACTATACGTGAAAGATAACTAGGTACTCAAATTCTTTCTAAATTATCAATTTTCCAATAATTCCTTATTGTACGATCAATTACTTCGAAACCTTGGATGACGATGAGTTTGTGGCCAGATTTAGGTTAGAATGAACAAATCAGAGAAGAAATATCTACTAGCTAGCTACAACGCGTTCGTTTTTTTGCTTTTAACAGACATAATTTATAAGTATATTCACTACAAATAAAAATAAAAGTTCATGCCTCCAAATCCAAATGTTAAACTAGTGTAAACAAGTAAACGACATATTATATATCTGTCTGTTCGGCGACGGTATAGCTTATTCTAGACTTTCGGAGAATCCTATTCCATGGTTAAACTTATTATTGTAAAACCGGCCCTTTCAACCGTTTTTTTACTGAATCCACCAGCTTGCACAAAGAGCAGGGAATTATCTGATAGCCAGTGAAATTAATAAAAAGCAAGAGGCTACCCAATATGCGTAGCTCCTACACTACATAGGAAAAGAGGGATTCAAAATATAATCAACATTTTCAAGTTCGAAGAAGATGAGAAAAACAAATTGCCCTTGATCAGTATGTACCAAAACTAAAAAACTATCTATAGTAAGTGCAAGCTGGATGAATTGCGAGACTAACTAACAAAAACTGTGTTGATTTGTGGGGTGATAAATTCAACACTTGCAATCTTTCGAGAGTGTATGCAGATAGAAGAAAATTTTATTCTCACGTTCAATAGAGATAACTTCAGTTAATAAAGATAGAACTTCAAATAAATGATAAAATAGTTAAATTCAAAATAGACACGGGAATTATGGCTAATATATTACCATTAGAACTACCATATTATGTTTAAGAGACAACGAATACAATTCGTATTTGTTTAGGCTCAAAAGATCAAAATAAGGCAATCAAGGGGCGACGACCCAGCACTGTAGTGGAACGCGTTTGATGCGATAATTACATTCAAGCCAGGTCGAACATGGTTAGTACTTGGATGGGTGACCATTCCAGGAAAAACCACAGTATAGTCTGCAGCGCACTAGCATATCACAGCTCGCAGGCATTACTCTAATGAGCACGAGGTATAATGTGGATATGCCGTCTTTCGGAGGAGACGTAAAACCGAGGTCCCGAGTCCATGGATGTTGGGCTCGTTAAAGAACGCTACCACTGGTTGGAACACTAGTGGGTTCGCCAAAATTTACGGGCTAGGGGTAGAGTGCTCAAAAAAAGGCAATCAAGAGAGAATATTATGAAATTCCCACATTTGATGAAAACACTAGTGAGTTGGCAGGTTCTGTTTAGTATGCTGGATGCTACTAGTGGATTTCATATGAATCCTTCAGATGCAGAAAAGTTCAAATATTGATACCTTTGGTACCTACATCATTTGGAAGGTACAAATACTCAAGACTTGCGTATGGAATTAAATCAGCCAAAACAGGTTTGGGGATATTTTTAAGGGACAAGAACTAACATTGACAATATCATTGTTTGGAGCAAGACTCCAGAAGCATAATAGGTTGAAACATGTTTTAGATGTTGCCAAGGCCAATAATGTCAAATTCAACCACACTAAAAGTAAATTTGGAAAGAAACAATAACATTATTTCTGAAATGCTCAGACCTACCTAAAAGCAGGATATGCAGCGCATACTTGGTATTTAACATATATTAGCAAATGCATTAAACATTTCTCACATGAAGCGGCACCTTTGAGGGACTTTTTAAAAAAAGATGTGGAATTTGTTCGGTTACAACAGCACGAAGAAGCTTTTAATAATTTCAAAAAACTTATTACTAGCCAGACGGTCTTACAATTTTTCGACATAAATAAAGAAACTGTTGTTTCAGTGGATTCTTCTCAGAATGCGTTGCGAGCGTTAACAGAGACATAAACTCACTATACACTAATTTAAAAATAATTGTTCGCAATATGTTTTGGTTTAGATAACTTCGACCAGTCTGTTCTTAAAAATAAAGTAGTTGTTTTGTCATTCACTATTGGAAGACAACCATTTACTACTTGTTTATAACAGCGTTTAGAACCACATTAGCACCGGATTGTATTCAATGCGATTTGTTGGATAGGCATCGTTTTTTTTTCTTGATTTGAAAGATTCCACCTGACAAGCAACTGCCTCTCCTCCCCGCCACACTAATTCTACCGCAGCAGTATGGTGAAATTTACGCATAAGATCTTCAGGAGTTTTTTCATCCCATAGGAGTATAATTTTGTTAACATTAGACTAATTTAACGAAACTGAACTGGAGCTACGTTTAGATGGATGTGCTTGTAGCTTCTTCCTGATTGCATCGTGGGCATCTTGGGCTGGTTTAAATACAATATTATCAAACGGATCAATCATATCGTTATAGTAATTATAGTACTTTTCTTGTAAATGCTTGCACGAAACGTTCTTTATTGTCTTTACCGCTGCTTCTTTAATTTCGGTCCCGTCTTTCTCTCTCACATTGACCGTCCAATATTTTGGTATCAACGGCAATTCTTTTAAGGCTCTATGTTCATTTGATTCATAGGTATTTTCGTTCGCATCAAAATTCCGTAAATATTATATATTTGTGACAGTAGGTTGTATTTCTGTTATTTTATTCTTTGGTTAACGCATTTATACTTTGAACATTCGCAATAATGTGACATTTTTATATTTTTCTGCAGCCGTCCCGAAAATAGAACTTGCGGTATGATTTATTAAATCGAAAATTTTTTGACAATTCCAAAAACCAATCAAATTTCCTCATTTTATATCATATGAACAATCTCAGCCAATCATGTCAAAATTACACTGAAAACAGACCATGGGCAATTTTCACACGTTGCTATGGATACATATTGATTTATTTCGATTTTGAAGTTTCGAATATTTAATATTTCGAAATGTCACGATTTGGTTGTAATACTGAAACAAAAAATTTTCTATCCGAATAACCCTCGGACATTGATAAATGCTCAAAAATTTTATGACAACTTTCTCAAGCTTGTTGCTTGTAGGCAACAGACCTCCGCCTACGGCGTCGGTCTGTTTCCAAGCAACAAGCTTTCGAAATCTGTCATAAGATTTTTTCGAACAATTATCAATGTCCTTGGGTTATTACTACTGAAAATGAAACTTTACACAAATCGCACCGAAAGTAGCTATTTTCGGAATGTTTTGTTTCACTTTCGGGACGATTTTTTACTCTCGGAATAATTTTCAATATCTATGTAGGCGGCCTTAGCAATGTTATTGACGGAATTTTTATTATGACATCGCTAGTCAAAATAAATTTGTTGATAGTTCAACTGTATTTTCAATTTTCCGATCCAGAAATGGAAATCGACAACGAAAGTGACGAGAAAATAATTATTCCACATGAAATCAGTGAAGCTGCTAACTGTTATAATTGTACAATTAATGTACCGGGTGGTCCAATAAGCCGATCTCTCGGCTATATATCAGAAACTATTCATGTTCCTTGGGAAAAGTGGACAAGAGACTTTAGGAGAAAAAATTACTCAGGAAAAGTGGACAACAGAAATTGCTGGAAATTAATTTCAAGTTTCTAGGTTAACCGTTAGGGGGCGTAACCTGTAAAGAAAAATTTGAAAACCAGTTTTTCGTGAAATATGCCCAGTGTTGAATGAGTAAACTAAAAAAGGCATAAATCCCGCACAAATTTGTTCAAGTACTTTTTATTCTATTTTTCCAAATAAAGGGTGGGGGAGAGTGGGAGAGTGTTTGTGGATAAATACCTATGACTTTGGCTTGAATCAACCGATTTTAACGGAATTAGTGTCAATAGAAAGAGTGTAGATGGATTAATTACATCTACTATAAAACAATGGCATATAGTTTTAACTGTCATAGGTAGAGAGTACTTTCGAATGAAAAAAATTAAAATTTGTTTTCTTGAATAATTTTCAATGGAAACACCTGATTATTGTGAATTATGATGGAACTGGATTAAACTCTCAACAAAATGGCGCAAACCGCATGTTGATCTATTGTGGAAGTCTTGATATAAAAAAACGCATAAACTTAAGTAAGTATAGTATTACTGTATTATAACTCAAAATTAAATATGTGGAAGAAAGATCATACATAAATCTCGATCATTAAGACTTAATGTCCAATTCAATGCTGCTTCAATCTCAGATTATTGCAATTGTTAAATCTGCTAGAAGAACAACCGCATATCATGTCAAAAATTTTTTGGGCAGACGAAGCTACGCTTAATAGTGCGGGTGATGTTAATCTGCATAATACCCAAGCATTATTGGTCTGAAAAAAATCAGCACTGGGTAGAGGAAGTGCAGCTTCAAGGTAGATGGAGTCCTAATGTTTGGTGTGGTATAGTTGACGGAAAGATCGCAGGTTCATATTTCTTGGAATTTCAAATGGCGATACATATTTGGATTTTCTGGATAATTGGTTGTCTGTTTTATTGGAAGATATTTCCTTACAAACATGAGGTATGATATTACAGCATGACGGGTGTCCTGTGCACTTTTCCAGACGCGTTAGAGATTATTTGAATTTAAGTTATTCAAATAGATGGATTGAAAGGGTAAGTATATTTTCAGGGTCAGCTAGATCTCCAGACTTAACATGTCTGGACTTTTATCTGTGGGGAAGATTGAAGGATTTAGCGTACCAAACTCACCAAACACGCAAGACGGCATGCAACGGCGCGTTAGAAACGCTATAAATAGTATATCAACAGCTGAAATTTGAGCAACAGATATGTCAAAACGTGCTAGATTACATATTTGTGTGAAAAACGATGAAAAACAATCTGAACATTCAATTGGACAAGTTTTAATGACCAAGATATCTGTGTAATTTTTCTTTCCCATATTTAATTTTAAGCTATAATACAGGGTGTCGATACTATTTTGACTTATGTTTATGCGTTTTTTTATATCTCGAGTTCGACAAAAGCTATCAACATGCGGTTTGCGCCGTTTTGTTGAGAATTTAATCCAGTTCCATTATAATTCACAATAATTAGGTGTTTCCATCAAACATAGCCTGGGTATAATTGGGCATATTTCACAAAAAACTGGTTTTTAAATTTTTCTTTACAGGTTACGCCCCCTAGCGGTTAACCTAGAAACTTGAAAGTAGTTTCCATCAATTTCTCTTGTTCACTTTTCCCAAGGAACATGAATAGTTTCTGATATATAGCCGAGAGATCGGCTTATTGGACCACCCGGTACAAAAGTAATATTTATAGTATCTATCCCTATTATTTTTTAATATTTTATTAACTAACGGCTGCAGAAAAAATATTGTACGTAACGCTTCCGAAAATGATTTCACGGGACTCGCAGGCTTCCAGGACTCCCCTACGTGGAAACTGTCCACTCATCCCGTAAAATATCACTTTCGGGACTTGTTACGTAAATAACTATTTTGGAATTGTTTCATATCACACAAAATGACAAGATTTGATTAATTTTTTGTTCTGTCAAAAATTTTTCCAATGAATGGAATTATTCCCATTTATTGAATATTTTAGCCTGTGAAATAGCAGATAACAAACAAATACTTCTTTTTTGTTAATCAATAATGAAAGAAGCATCCCCTCACATTTCTGTTGACTTGCAACTTTTATATTTGGGTTAACGTTTCAAGCTGGTCTGCGATATGGAAGTTTAATTTGTGTATTCACGCGAATGATTTGAATTGTACCCAATTGCAACATTGAGGAAAATAAATATGCAAATAAAGTGTAGTCTTTCCAGCCTTGAATACCATTTGATTCAGTAACACAATATGCCTCTCACGAATGAACGTGCTCAAGTACTAGTCTTTAGGCACGGAAATACCTTTTTTTAAATGTATTTAGCAAGATTAAAATTATACTCCGGATGTAACTCAATATGCCACTTTCAATGCCAGGATCCTATCCTATCTGAATTCGGAGAGTGTCCCTGAAAACAGAAAGGCTTTTTCCATTTTCTTCTCTGTTAAATTAAACTTATTTTTCCTTTTGTGGACGATCTTGTGGCACTGGAATATCGAATTATTGTTTTGTCTCCCTCAGATGGAAGGATGCGAGGATGCAATATAAGATGGGAGTTTTCAGCTGAAATGAATTTTAGGTTTCGGGAGATCACGTTATAGAAATTAAAAGAAAAACTTGATTGAATGCAAAATATGAAATCACGAATAAACCACTAATAATAATAATTATACAGGTAAAACAGCCTGGAACGCTATACTTGACTGTATCGTACCGTACTTGTCAAGGTCGTCGCATCTCATAATTTTGCGAATGTCATTTGTATTTGGTATTCTTATTCTTGACCATTCGAAAGATCAGCGATCATGCGTATTTTACAACGAGTGGTGTTTGTTGATCGAAAACGACTTGCGTATGTGTTTTACAGAATTTATAGGTTATAGTCAGGTATCAAAATTACTGTTATGAAAATTTCGCCATATTATACTGCTAATTTAGAAAATCTTGGAGATGAACCAATCAATCAATATAATCGTTTCAATACTAATGATCCTTGTGATATTTCAAGTAAATATACATTTTGCAAAATTCTAGAGATTTTTTGTAGAGTAGATCTTTCATTTTTAAAGAGGTGATTAATCCGATATGGATTTATCATACAAAATAATAAAAGATTTTCCTAATTTACAATCTAAGCATAATCTGGTGACACAGAACTACTAAATAATCTAGAAATTGCGATGTTGTCGAATTAATCTTAACACGCGAATGAAAATGCAAATATCTACAAAGAAAGGTCAAGGATCCATTTTCAGAAAGTGTTCGCAAATTGACCATTTGTAACCATGCGCATTAGTACAATTGCAAAGGATGCTAAGAATAGCGCTACTGAGCGAGCTTTGTGTATAAGTTGGAAAGCTCAAACATTTTAAATGTGTGCCTTGAACCTAGGTATCAATCAAAAAGCTGATCATTAAATAGACTAGATGAATAATCCGGTATACTGAAAACACACTTTGTTTGTGAGCAACATCTAAACCGATTCTCTCATTCCAAAACAATGAAAACAATAAAAACATATTCCAATAACACTGCCGTGCGGTTCTGTAGCGAAATAGAGTCAGTCAAAGTACCGCTAGGTTAGAACAGCGGCGGATAAAATAGCACCGCATAAAAATAACGCAGAACAAAAACAGCAGCAGACAAAATAGCGCTCGACAAAATAGTTCCGCACAAAAATAATTATGCCGAATTACCATACTTAGGAATGGCATATTTTTCATAACTTGCTGCTAACCTGTGAAAGGATGTAATGCAAACATCACTTATACTTTTTTGCATAGACACAACGAACCACTCAACCAATAAAAGAAGTATCCTTAATAATTGATTTACATTCAAAACTCTTCTCAACATCTACCACAGTTAAATAGAACGGTTATAACATATTTAGTGAGAATGTAAGCAAACAGCTGTCAAAAAATGTGAGCTTTCAATAGAAGCCGTTTTGTCACATTGACTGCATTGGCTGAAAATACAGGATTATACAAAACCTTTAAAATTACATCTTGTTTATAAACGTTTATTCACGAATTAGTGGAATTTTTTCAAAGATCAAATGAATCGCTTTCAATACATTTAATTCAATTACACAATTACAATAATATAATAGCTATTAAAAGACATATATTGAGGAAAAACAAATAAATGTGAGTCATCGGATGATATTCATTTTAATTTTCCTAAAATAATGAATAAGTCATCTAATTTTGCGTATTTGATAATACCGCAGAGAGGTATCGTGCTGGCACTCATAATGTTGGATAGTTATATTTTTTTTATTACAGCCTTCAGCAAAATTATATTTAATTTTATTTACGCTACTTCAGTTGATAGTGGCCAGTGAATCAAATTGTTCGGCGTTTTTCCAAAACAATGCAGACTACACAAAAACTTTTTCCCGAATATATGTTTCAAAGAACGAAGTTTGTGATATTATGATAGATAAACAGATTCTTACCACCTAAGAAACACAATTATTCATCCATATCTGAATTGCGAACTCAGTATCAGCAAAGTAAATGTTTATACAGAAATTATAGGTGACCATAGTATGGGCCCATTTTTCATAGATAGAATCATAAGGAGTAGAGAATATTTGCAATTTTTGCTAAATTAAACAATTTTGGCAGTTTAGCGCCATTTGTTACAAGTATTTGGGCAAGACCAAGACTGACTAATATGCAAGTTCAGGACTACAAGTACCCATTTGGTGAGACCATGAGTGGACAAGCAAGACCGAGACCGTTACCAAGAATGTCCTGATATTTGTCTGGGTTTGTGTTTTGCTTATCACTAGTTTTAACAGAATTGTTGTTTATTTCACAACGCAGGATGAATTTTATTAGTCAGACGTTCTCTTACCGGCTGACTAGCACGAAAGCTACGATTGAAAGGTACAACAGGTCGCTTGACTAAACACTAAACTACTTGTCAAACGTAGGAAGAAACATTTTTATGTACATCACATGTCATATTCTCAGTAAGCAATGGATGGGAAACTTCTATATAACGCCGCCACTGTGTCACGTTAGTTTTAGTTTTTTAAGAATTTTTTTCAGGTAACCATCTGAACCAGTGCGATTTGACCGATCTATCAACTTGCTGTTTTAGGTTGTCATATTTCATGATAAATGTCTACCCATGGTAATAGGTTTTTATTACTTTCTTCAAGAGTGTTAAGTTGTATTGTCTCCATCAATGAATTAACAAACAGTAATGTTGAACTGTCAGTTTTTGATATAATAATGATGATTACCTCACAATTGGTACCTAGGAAATATAAACTACTCAAAGGGTTTGATGAATATTGAAGTATATTATGTTACGGTTAAAGTAGATATTGCGGCGAATGTGTACATTTTCCGGTAAATGTGCACATTTGCCTCCTCGTTTGGGTAATGTGCATTCAACTAACATTTACAACTTCAAAGAAGGGAGAAGTACATTGAATATACACTGACCATGTCGTTTTGGTAAATATGAGAAAAATGGGAAGGAAATATAATCATAACATTCTCCCTTCCCCTCAACAGGTATCCAATATTGATTATTAATATATTCAAGAAGGGGAAGGGAATAGATTCACCCTTCCCTTTAAGATATCCAATACTTAGTAATTAACATGAAGTCATTCAAAAAGGGGAAGGGAATATAATAATTGGAATTACCCTTCCCCTTCTTGATTAACTCAATATGCGCGTTACAAAGTATTGGATCTTGGTATCTTTGTCAAACACTCTTTCCTTGTCGACATAACAATGAAATATTTAAATGAGACTCACCGAATGTAGATTTTAATGATGATCGGGTACGGGATAACTGCAGAAGTCAAGTTGAAGTGGCAAACTTATTTAATCACAGGTATCCCGAATCGCCTAATATTTCACAAAGTACTGTCTCTAAAACTCATGCACAATTCAGAGAACTTGGACATGTCAAACCATTGAGAAGAAAACCACACTTCGTTGAAGATGATGTGGGAGTGGATATTTTGTTAAGTGTCGAAGAGAATCCAACTTCAGGTACACTTCAAATTGCCCTTGAAAATAATGTTAGTCATACAACTGTTCTAAGATGTCTTCATAAAGAGAAACTTCATCCCTACAAATTAACTTTTGTGCAGGAGTTAACAGAAGACGATCCAGATCGTAGAATGGATTGGTCAGCAGAGAATCCTAATTGGATGCGTGAGACTCTCAAAAGGTGAACGCTTGGGCCGGTATCATAGGTGACCATATTATTGGTCCTATATTCATAGATGGAAATTTGACAGCTGAAAATTATTTAAATATGCTTAGAAATGAAGTTATTCCTGCGTTGGCAAACTTATATCCCAACTCAATAGATCCTAGCTTACCGAATGAAAATGTTTGGTTCCAGCAAGACGGGGCAACACCCCATTATGCTTTAATGGTGAGAACTTATTTAGATGAAATCTTCCCCAATAAATGGATTGGACGAAGAGGTACTATTGAGTGGACAGCTAGATCGCCAGACCTTACGCCGTTAGATTTTTTTCTGTGGGGTTATCTCAAGAACAAAGTATATGCAACACAACCAACTAGCATTGTAGACCTCAAAGACAGGATAACTACAGAAATACGGAATATTTCACCTCAAACTTCGAACAAAGTTAAGGAGGAGTTCTATAGGAGACTGTGCTATTTCCAACAACTAGATGGAGAACATTTTGAGCATTTATTTTAATGTATTAAAATCAAATACATCAGGTATTTTATGTACCTATGTGTTTAATAACTGTAAAAATAAAAATTTTACCCTGTATAATTCATAATTGACCATAAATTATTCAGTTTGATGGAATTGGTTCATTAAGAGGATTTCAAAAATATGCAAGTATACAGGGTGTTTCATTAAAAAAAACAACACCAACTATGGCATACTTGCGTGAATCACCCTGTACATTTACATTTATGTTCACATAACGCACAACTCAATTCAAAAGTTGACGTGTCTTGGCATTTTCTATAATTTTCTAAAACAATGACATAAAGAATTTTATTCCATAAGTGGTTTCCACACTGTATATACCGTTGCTGAAAAGTCTCGCACCAAGGGATTCTTTTTGAAACGCATGAAGGGAAAGTTGAAAAATAATAAATAAGACTTATTTCGCATTTTTTGATCAAATGTCAAATCCTTATTTTCTTTTTATAGATATGGCAGGAATGTCACTAGGATAATATGGAAATTAAAATACTATCTATATTAAAATGGTAATTTTAAACAATGCCGGATTAAGAAATTGATAAACGAAACAGTCATTTGAGTTGAAAATACTTCATCACAATAAGTGCTCAAAATTCTGAACATTTGTTTGTTGACAATGATACAATTTCTCGTTGAAGCAACAAATAGAATCGTTGACGATTTGTGAAGTGTTAACATAAACGCGGTTTTTCAGGTAGCCCAGAAAAAAAAGTCAAGTGTCAAGTTTTGCCGGCCAGTTAATTGCACATCTTCGACCAATCTATCTCTAAGGGAAAATTGTATTTAAATATTGCCTAACGTCTCTTTGATAATGTGGAGTATATAAGTATACGTTTATATTAGGAAATAATCGATCTATTTCACGTATAATTTCATTTTGGAGTAAGCAACAAAAAGTGTACCTTCAATAAAACAAAAAGGTCCGATAAAATGGTTTTTCATCAAACCCGCCCACACATTAAAATTTTGTTGAAGCTATGTACAAACCAACTCAAACCACTACACTGTGGATTGAAATTTGACGCAGTACTGGTAATTATGTCTATAAATAGAATGGATCAAGCAAAATGTAGCTTCATTACTGAATACTTAAAATTTGAGAAATCCTAATCTTCTCTGTAACTGTTTCACAAAATTTTAATCGTCTATCAAAATCATCCTCATCCCATTCTGGGAAATTTTGAACTTTATAAGGATAAAAGTCATTCATATTCAGAATAATTTGTAGAGACTGTTTAAAAATGCATTGACTTCTTGCCAATACACTTGTACTTTACAGTTTTCTTGAACATCTAATAGTACATCTGAAGCTTTATCTTCATTAGTTGTACTTTTAGGTCTACCAGACCTTGGAATATTCTCTAGTTTACCAGTTTCAATTAATTTGTTTATTAATCCCTTCACTATAGATCTACTTACAGAAAGACATTCAGGATTTGAGTCGTTGAAAAGATGAGCTGCTTCGTCATGGGAACGTTTGAGATCACCATAACCAACCAATTAGATTTCGATTCGTTGTTTTCCTGATAAATGTGCCATTATTCTCAATCTACTCCATGCCAATTTGAAATTAGTTTTGAAAATTTGTATATATATATTTTTTAATATATCACTCTGTATGTATTCATGAGCCAAACTATCACAAATACTACAAAATGGCAACAAATGAACAATTTATCTATTGGAATTATACTACATCACATACAAAATACATATTCATTGCTAAATAAATAGATTATAAAGTGAAATAATTCAATTTACAATTTAAATAAGACGGCCTAAGCATTCATAATAATGATTATCTGACATTAACATTGTGGGTGAATTTTCCACGTGAGATTAATAAACATTAACAGAAATAACACTATTAAATAGGATTATTATGTACACTCCTGAATCATTAATAAAAGAAACAGTTACTGAAGAATAGTAATATGAGGTAATTTGTGATTACATCATTCGTGTTCAATACCCAAGGAAGAAAAGAACTTCTCGCATGTCTTATGGATTTCGGCCACCGACAGGTTTTTATTAAATTTTAGTGAGTTATTTTGGAACAAAACAAAAGTTATGGATATGGGAGAAGGACAAGAAGAAACATATATAGAAATAGAAGGACAAGTTATAGAAAACAACATTTCAATACTTGGGAATAACAATCGATCAACACGGAACACAAGGAGCAGAAATTAATAAAAGAATAGAAAAAAAAAACAATGGTACTCTACTATACGATGAACAAAACATTCATAAACAATGAAGAAATTTCGATCAGTACCAAGATAAAAATATTTAAAGCAATATATAGGTCAATATTATTAACTTATGAATGTGAAACATGGGTGCTAAACCAAACACAGAAGAGCAGAATACAGGTAGTTGAAATTAAATACTTAAGAAGAGTTCGAGGTGTTACAAAGAAAGAAAGAAAATTAGAAACAGATATAAAAAGTCATCTTAAAATAGAATCAATCCTAGAATTTATGGAATACAGACAACTGGGATGGTGGGGACATTTACAAAGAATGGTAAACACAAGACAGGTTGAAAGAATATGGAAATCAGAAATATTTGAAAATAAAAAGGAAATGAAGACCAAGACAAACATGGAATAAAACTTCACCGGTGAACGGCAGACTCGTGCGGAAAAATTCATGTTCCGCACTTGTTATGTAAATAGCTATAATAATTTTTCTATTATTATTATTGCAGAACCTAGTTTAACTTTTACTGATGAAATCGTGTACGCTTATTGATGCATTTAAAGAGCCCATTCATATATGCATGATGTCAACGAAGATCTTTCTAAGCGGATGCGCTCGCTATAGCACGAAATCCAGAAAATAAAGAAGAAAGAAATCAAGAACTTATGTCGAGGGCTTTGGTGCATGGTTAGCAACTTAATAAACAGACAATCAATCTATCGCTAGATTTACGAAAGTGCCTATTTTTTTATTAACAGTTTTGCTGGCGTTACCGACGGACACTGGAGGAAAGCTCATCTGGGTGTCATCTACATAGTCCAGAATTTAACAGGTTTTTTTAAATATAATATTAAGTTCATTGTATGAATATAAAACATCAGTGGTCCCAAAATAGATTCCTGAGAAACTCCTGAATTCAAAGATAAAAATCCCGATTGATCTGAGTTAATTTCAAGACATTATTGACCATTATTTAAATAATTACGCAAAAGGCTAATGCGGGTATTTGTATGATTTGCTTTTTCCATTACCAACATATTTATACATATATGCCTAGAGAAAGAAAAATAGAAATATATATATTTCTATTTTTATTATTATTATATTGATATGGTTTGTGATAATTTATATTATATTGTATGTGCCTATGTTGGAAGGCAATATTGAATAATATTTTATTCATTTATTAAATGTTTAATACCTACCTTTTTTAGCTCAGTCGTTATTATTTCAATCCTTCCCTATTATTGTATCAATTGGACGCCATGTATTTTCATACCGTAACAATATATACAGGGTGATTCATTAAGAATGTCCAATCTCTGAACTGTAGACTCTAGACCTCAAAATATGATGATTCGGCTCAACATGCCTTATGCAAATATTGCTAGGTTCCGAGTTAAAATTTAAAAGTTAAAAATTTAAATTTTGATTTTCGCAATAGTTTTTTGTTTTCACAATTTCTCTTTGAAAATTGGCAATTTTACGTTTTATGGCATGAGGAATTATAATTTACACTCTAATTTAACATTGCTAATAGAGGGCGCTAGTTACACTTGTTTGTGTTAATTAAATCAAATTGAACTTTTTTGGGCTGAACTTACAACTGAAATAATAAAAAAATATCAAAAAGCGTTAAATTCTACAAAAAAAGTTACTCTTCTTGATTCGTGTATCGAGTTATCTGCTTCTAAAAAATTCAATGAATTTTAATTTTTTCATAAAAACTTTTATTATTCCTTAAATATGTAACAATAACAAATTTGTAAGCAAAAATGAAAAACTTCAAAGCAAATACTCAAAATGCCCACCATTTACTTCAATACGCTTTATGATCCGCTTTCGTGAAGATCTCTTAATATCAAATAATCCTTGTCTATTATTTTTAATTACATCGGCTTCTTCTACTTTCCGTCGCAGTTGTGGAAGAGAAGTATTTTTTCTTTGTAAACTAATGCCTTCATTTGCGACCAAATTGAAAAATCCAAAGGATTGAAATCAGGGCCTCTTGGTGGCCAAGCAAACTCACTTCCACGACCAATCCATCGATGCGGAAGCTGTTCGTTTAAGTATTGACGAACTTGTAAATAATAATTTGGTGGTGCTCCGTCGTGCAAAAAACACATATTTTTTCTTAAAGCGAGAGGTATATCCTCTAGAAACTCGTGTAAATGTTCTTGAAGAAAATCTAAATAGAGAGGTCCATTTAAATTGGTTGGCAGTTCAAAAGGACCTATTGAATACCCACATATTTCACCACACCAAATGTTAACCTTAAACTTGTGCTGAAAATTTGTTTCCCTCATAGCATGTGGATTTTCAGACTCCCGCAAATGATTATTTTTATAATTAAATATTCCTCGTCTGGTAAATGTTGCCTCATCAGTAAGAAGAATTGTATCCAGAAAATCTGGGTTAACATTTTGTTTATCTTGCAAAAAATGGGCAAATTGTAGATGTTCAGGTAAATCTTGAGGTAATAAATTCTGAACAGAAGTGTAATGATATGGATGCAATTTTTCCCTCTTTAGTATTCTAAAAATTGAAGATTGGCTTATAGGTACCTGTTTGCAGACTTAACCGGCGAGTACTGATATCTGGATTCTCCGTAACACAAATTAAAATTTCATCTTCTTCATCGGCAGTGATTTTTTTTGTAGCACCGTGTTCAGTTTTAGAGCGTAAAGACCTCGCTTCACCTAAGCGGTTGTAAAGATTTCGGTACAGTTTGTAATTGGGTTGCCTTCGATTTGGGTATAATTGTGAGCATCTTCGAGCCGCAGCTGGACCACTATAATTTGACTGAGCAAACACACAAATCATATCGCGCATCTCATTATTCGAAAAATCGTTATGCCTAGGCATTATTTGATAAATAATTATTACACTTGTTAATTACTAAATTGTTAATTAATGGTATACTAATGTATTACTTATTCTTATTATTAACCAATTTTTGCTTCCACGCAAACTAAGTAAAAGTGACACAAGCCTACTTGAAAAAAAAAATTAAACCACGGTTCAATTCACGAATATGATTTTGATATTAAGAGATCTTTACGAAAGCGGATCATGAAGTGTATTGAAGTAAATGGTGGGCATTTTGAGCATTTGCTTTGAAGTTTTTCATTTTTGCTTACAAATTTGTTATTGTTACATATTTAAGGAATAATAAAAGTTTTTATGAAAAAATTAAAATTTATTGAACTTTTTAGAAGCAAATAACTCGATACAAGAATCAAGAAGAGTAACTTTTTGTAGAATTTAACGCTTTTTGATATTTTTTTATTATTTCAGTTGTAAGTTCAGCCCAAAAAAGTTTAATTTGATTTAATTAACACTAACAAGTGTAACTAGCGCCCTCTATTAGCAATGTTAAATTAGAGTGCAAATTATGATTCCTCATGCCAAAAAACGTAAAATTGCCAATTTTCAAAGAGAAATTGTGAAAACATAAAAAATTATTGCGAAAATCAAAATTTAAATTTTAACTTTGAACACCCCGTATCTCAGAACCTAGCAATATTTGCAGAAGGCATGTTGAGCAGAATTATCATATTTTGAGGTCTAGAATCTACAGTTCAGAGATTGGACATTCTTAATGAATCACCCTGTATATTTGAATCGGGGGCACAAAATTCAATGGTTGATTTACCTGTGCAATGTATGTGGGATAATTGGAATTGTTGCAAATTTGTTTGTTAGAGTGTTTTTGTATGCAAGCGGATGCATGAGAAAGTTAAATAGCATTAGTAGTATGTATGTTTATACCTAATACCGGTACGGTAAGTAGTTTTTAAGGGGAACAGGAATTTTAAAAACATTGATTGGTTTGAATGAGAAACTAAGTAATGTAGCGTAAGTGGCACAATAAAAAATTGTTAACGATTGCTGAAAACATGCTCAACTGGTACCGTAACTCATTCCAGTCATTACGTAATTATTTAATTTACGTAAAATGCACGGAGAAGCTTCTTCACGTAATTAAGCGATATTTGCATCAAACGAGCCGTGAAAGGTTTACCTTTTCAATTTTTCAAAACAAAGTAACAAGTAACAATAACAAATATTCATAAAATGGATTCAAGAAATATGCTAAGCGATTTTTCAGTTATCGCTGAATATGCAATTTTAAAAATTTCATATAAGTTCGCCGCTGTTTATTTAACATATTCATGGTTATAAATAATGTTCTGACTTAATTCATTTCTTTTTCAAGGACAAATAATTATTAATAAGGTCATGAGATATTTGGTGCCTTTGAAATCTGATCTCAGAGCAGTCACAGCAATAATCATTGGCAAAGTGGACTGTGGAGCATGCAGATTCTGCGATGATGTGGATAATACGGCGAAATAGATTATCTAAAATTGCAGGGTAATCCACCAACTCCTTAAAAACCTAAATCAGGTCTATTTTGAGCCTGATCATGTTACAGACTAAGCTCCAGAACGTTTAATAGGCTTTCTCAGAAGCCTAGATCTCTTGAACTGAAATGTGGTTTCAATTCCAAGCTTCATGGTGCTGACTATCGGAATCTTATCGAGGAGCTTAAAGCGGATGTCTTGATGGAAAAACACATTGATGAAACGACCACAATATAATAGCTTTAAAGATAAGTTCCAAATGACATTACCAGGTGGGGAAGACTGGAATAAACGTGTACCCTTACAGGCTGACGCAGACTGGCATCAGGCACCAAGACAGAAGTAGGGGTGAAGAAGCTGGAATTGTAGGGTGAAAAATTACATGGAAAAAAATTACATGGAAAGTTCGGTCTCAAGACTGATTGGCTTTTAAAAAAGAGTGCTGAAGAATGTAATCTAGATTTGAAAGACCATAATAGATCTGAAAAGGTCGCAGTGGAACAGGTCGATTAGCCATCACATCAAATCCAATTCAATCTAGTGAGTTTAATAATGTATACAAGGTATATTTCAAGATATGGTCATTGATATGGAAACTGTTCCCAATTTGGGATAATAGAATACAAAAAAATTGAAGGAGCAATGTCTACTACTGGCATATTTCTAGTGTCACAACATATTCCGAAAATTGATAAATTGTGTTAGCCTCATCAAGTTTTCCGTTAAAGTGTAATCCAATGCCTGTTAGGGTATATTTCTCGATATTTCGTTTTGTTCACGTGATTGTCCCGAAGCATAGTTCCAAAAATGATCATAATTCGAAAATCAGAGTGCTAGAGATAATATTATGTTGATGCTGACAGTCATTTTGATATAATTTTTTATTGTTGATGTGAAGCATTGAGATATATACTCCTAGGACTGGAGCATCTGAGGGAAGATCTCTCCTAGTAAAATGACTGTTGTGCCTGATAATGGCTACTGGTCTCTCCACATAAACGGTATACGATCAAGATCACAAAAAGCCTCTGACTGGTGGTGCCGAACTATTTATTATATTCACTGCTATTATACATAGTTATTTATTAATTCCCTTTTTTAATCGTGTTAAAAAACGGCAAAACTCCCCATGAAAGCACGCCTCTGTCAATAATTATTATGAATCAATATACGTATATGTGTATAAATTGCATTGTCATGCAGATAATAAAGTCTTCATTTTTATTAGGTTGGTCCATAAATTTCGCTACCCTTTTAGACTGTTTACCCTTGTTCTCATACCTTTTATTGTAGGACAAAGATGCTCCCTTGCTCATACAACTAAGATTAATTTCATAAGTCACATAAATCTCTGAAAATGCATATTATTCGTAACATGTACGTACATACAGAATGTCTCACAGTCATTTTTTTTCATAATACATCTCAACTACATGTGGATGGAAATAATAATATATGTAAATAACATTATACTGAGGCAAAAAATTGATTAAGTGGTATTTTGGGACAATACTTTCAACTGAAAATATGAAAATCAGTTCTTCACAGACAAAATGTGTACTTTTTAGTATGAATCGACAACCTTTCTGTCTCAGGACACTTGTTTTCTATATTGTTTTTGGATGTACATCTGAAGAGATTTAAGTCAATGTCTCGTTTCATAATATCCAAAATTACCCAAGAAACTTTCTTCATTTTGACGTTTCTACTGTAATCATGCTGTCCACTCGGGATTTTCACCAAGATTATTGGAATTTTTATTCAGCTATTGAGTTTTCTTTTTATTTTTTCAAAAATTATCATTACCTATACCTAATACCTACTTTTATTTTTAATGCTAAAATCAAATTTAAAAATTTTATTGGATTATGGACATCCCGTATAAGTATTAACCAGGATTTTGGTGAAGCATCAGCGGTTAGTGGAGTATGTGAGGGTTCTTCTAAGGTATTGTTCCCTTAAGAGGTGTTGTGACGTCGTTGAAGGGCTGGCCCTATTGTCGAGGGATTACAGAGCCGATCGCCTATTGATGTATTGATAGGTATTAATCAGTATCGGATCTGTACCAAAATATCAGCGGGGTAGAATCGACGGGGGGGATTGATTTGTGGTTATTTTTAATTGTATTGAATTTTTTTCATATAAAATGTTAACTTTTACACTTTATGTGCGTGTTTTGAATTGTACCACTCTTCAAACCGCTTATATTAATTTTCAAATCTCTGGCGGGACTTGGCAGGTATTAATATTTCCAGCATTTGCTAATTATTATAATATATCTGAATGGATACTTCCAGTATCTGAACTAATGTCGATAGCATAAATAAAAAACTAACTAACACGCGTTCTATTTTGAAAATTCGCATGCTAACAACAATAATAACCATGGTAACCAGTCTTACGAAATGGATATAGTCAAAAGCGCTCTTATCATGCGGGTTCAAAGGTCACTAACAATATGTATCAAATTAAAAGACACTGAGGTTACCAAAATGTGAGATTACAAATATACCCGGAGACAATAATGATAGTTGATGTTTCCTGCACAGTGGTTGACGAATTTCCACTTTTTCATTCATTCTCGGAATAATCTATCAGATTTAGTACCATGTTTTTTGCTTGAGGATGCAAAATAGCGGAAAATTGCTTCTTATTATTCATATTGTCACTTTGAATTGTCAAAGTGACATAGCTGATATTTAAATAAAAACTTTTGTCTTACAAAATTGATTTATAGTATTGTAGTAACTTTTTCATTGAAAAGTCACGCCAAATCTAAATTAGTACATCAACCATACTTAAAATGGTAATGAGTTCAGCATTCCAGGTTTGTAGTGTTTCTCTTCATAATTGACATTACAAAATAAAAATAGTTGGGAAATATGAGGTTCGTTCCAACCAGCAATTCTGTTATCGTACGTAACCAGTAATTGAACTATTTAATGCGCATGCGTGAGAGAAGTTAGTAAAATTACTGGTAATCTCTTACCAAACGGTTGGAACGTATTTTGAACTGGCTTAGTAGTTATTAGGGGTGCTGCTGTGATTACTTTGCCATGAACAATTGATTTTATTATTATTAAGAATATATTTTATTGTATTAACATTAATCAGAAAATGAAAGTATGAAAACAAGACATTTTATTTGTAATTATAAAGCCTTCAGGCTTGAAAATACATAAAAATGGATACAACGAACTAATAAAAACCAAAATGGACACTTTCAACCTAAAAATATCAAATTAGTGAACCTTAATACTAATATCACCCTCATCAAAATATCACAATAATAGATGTATCTGTAACCTTGATAATTATGTAGGTAATTCGCAAAATTATAATGTGTATGTTCTATTTCGACCATTTTTCAATTATATCATAAGTAGAAACAATTCAGCAGAATATAATGTGGTTTCGGACTCCATTCTTCCCTTTTTTATTTTATCAACGACTACACAAAGAAACAGTCAGTAAGAAACGGTGCACACTATTTTCAAAACAGTTCAAAAACTGGAAACACACTTTCATATTATCCCATTTACACATTTCATAAAAAACAAATTTGACAGTTGAAGATAAAAATGTTGCCACTGCGCATGTTTCTTAATTTCAGAGCTGTCGATACTCGCTATCAAGCAAGAATCGTTTTGAACGGTAATTTTACTGGTCCACCAACGGGATATATGGAACAGAGAACTGATAGTAATCAAGAGTTCTGAACCAAAAATTTCAGGTGGTTGGAACGATTTTTTACAACTGCGCATGTGTATTCGTAATATTACTGTAAATTACTGGTGGTTGGAACGAACCTATGGAAAGTGGGAGAGAAAGAGGATTGATATATTGTGACAGATTTGTTATATAAAATAGGTCTCTTTTTTATTAACAGTTTTTCAGATCAATATAATAATATTGGAGTTGTTAACAGCGCCATTACAGACAGACATTGATTTGGATGTGATTGTGGGTTTTATTAACTTATAATTTACAGCCCGAAAAAATTCCCTGACATAATTTAATCTTAAAATATTCAGGATTAATTCTGTGACATTCATTTTTGTTTTTTTTTGTTTTGGAAGCCGTTCTGATGCCGGGAGCACTGCAGCCTATTGGCTTATTGTACTCTACTCCCACATTTAGTCCACCAATCCAGTTATCCTCGTACCTTCGAGTAGACGATATAGGACCATTGGATGTGTGCCATATACTTCAGGTGGCACATTGGCTTCTCCGAAGATTGTTTGTCTCCTCGAGTCTAGTGCCTCACAGTCAGATAAGATATGGGTTACGGTCTCGGATTCCATGCTACAGAGTCTGCAGCTGAGGTCCTCGTTATATAAAACTATTTTATGCAGGTGATCTTTTACCGGGGTATGACCCGTTAGATAACCTGTAATAATTCCTAATCCTACTGATATTCAGTGGTTCTTCGGCCCGTTTTACACATGTGTCACCTATGAAGGTTTTACTGTGTACCTGCTTTGGAGTGTTTGTCCACTGAAGTCTATGTTGGCTTTGTACCCCTTCTTTGTAGTCCCAAGAAATGGTTCTGGTCCAACATATGCTATTGCTGAACCTCTTCTCGCGAGTTCATCAGCTTGTTCATTTCCAGAAATACCGTTATGTCCCGGCACCCACACTAATCTCACTTTAATGTGGTCTGCTAGATCATTCAGTTCTTTCTGGCATTCTTCTACCAGTCTGGATAGAAGTATGGTATCTGTATTTTTTTCATAAAATAATTAATCTTGTTTTAATAGAACTAACTAAGAATTTAAAAAAAACTAGCAATGTGAATAAATTTTATGTCTTGGCAATTCAGTGAACATATTAGTAGCCGACTCGTGGATTTCAATCTACTAATGGCATTGCATGATATTAAGCAGTAAGTTTCATGCAAAATTACTGTGACATATAAAATTGCATACACTATTATGTATAATAAGTATTCGTTCTGCTGCGAGAAATAAATTGGATATATTTATGGATCTTTTTAAATAATCTTAACTATTTAATACTTGAACAAAACAAATTCTTCGTAAACTATATCAATAAATATATAAGTATATATCAACTTGACGTATTTGTAGAGTAGGTAATTTGTACTGATTTTACAGGGTAAAGTGATCGGCCTTTTCTCGTCCTGGAGTTTGTGGAAAAAATTCTTAGGAGATAATCAACCCTAAAAAATTATTAAAAATTAAAAATATAATTGTATCTTCCACAAAATGTTTCCCAATTTAGGTTGGTGAGATATATCAACATTAAAAACTACTGTTCTTATTCTACAACTTTTGTAAAAGTCATTTTTCTGTATCACCTTATCTGAAGTGGTGGATAAAGTATTGTTCTATTGTTGGAATAAAAATGACTTTTACTTTGAGCGTGCATAAGTTCGACGCAAAAATTTCACTTAATCTTTTTCTCAATTTATGTACCTGCTTGTAGACTCTTAAATTCGACGCTAGGTGCCTCCACTAATCCTTCTACCTGTATTATTTTGTTTAAAAATATCAGAAAATAAGAAATAGAAAACTAAAAAAAAAGAAAACCTAGGCCCAAACCCGGTTGATCAAAGTGTAACTATGTATAAAAATATTAGAAAATAATAAATAGAGAACTAAAAAAAGACAAGAAAACCCAGGCCCAAACCCGGTTGATCAAATATAAGCTTAATCCTTGAAGGACATCATCCTGCCGAAAGCGTCCGATTTAAGGGCTACAGGTAGTTAGCGTCCAATTTGAGGCCGCCCTTTACTTTATGCCTGAACTGAATTTCGAAAAATATAGACTTCCTGCATATACCTAGTATTAAAGATAGATTCCGGAGACAAACAACAACACTTTTAATTTTTAGGTGGCAACTAGAGGGCGTTATGATTTTAATTATATGATATCAATTATGATTTCCTCTGAGAAATTTAATTAAAATGCGATAACTTCCACCAGCTTACAAAAAGGCAAATGAGAAGACTTATTAACCGCGAACTGATATCTCTTGTCATTAAAAAGGTATTGGCATTTTTGGTGAGTGTTGATGATTGTTGGCTCACTCAGTAAGAGATATTATGTTGCTATTACATAATGAAACAAAACTAAGGGAGCTACTCATAACAGATATTCTCCCACAAGTAATAATCCAAGATTTTGTTTTTGAAATACACGTCCAGCTACACGTGATTTGGGAAGCAGTTCAAAGTATTTTCCCTGCTGAAATTGAGTGTAGTACTCTCTATACCATAAAAAGACTGATGGCAAGCATTTTGTGAGTATTCAAAATAATTAGGCAGTAGGTGCGTTTTCTGAATCTAGTTCGCGGTATTGACAGGTTGATGCCCCTTATTGTTTGCACTGTTTATAGCAGATTTTGAGACCTTTTTTACAACAAAGGCGCGCAAGGTTTAAATATTGATGACAAAAATGATGTATTGTCACTAATGTACGCTGACGACCTTGTCATTTTGGCACACACTGAGATAGACGTTGCGAAAAAGTTGTTAATTTTGGAAAAATATACCAACTCTAATTAATTAACTGTGAATTTACAGAAGACAAAAATTATGCAATTCTCTAGAGGAGGTTTCCGGAAACCTAAATTTGATTTTTATTTCAACAACCAATTGATTCCTACAACCAATAAATATTCATATTTAGGTGTAGTCTTCACTTCATCAGGTCTATTTAATGAAATGGCCCAATCAAGTGTCAACAAAGGTAAGCACACAATAGGTTCTCTTTTACTTGATACTTGGCAACCTAGAATCAAATTGTTTGAGTCACTTGCTGTCAGTGTCATGTTTAATTGTATTTCTGTTTGGGGAGTGAGGTATTTGGATATTTTAGGAAGAGTTCAGCTATATTTCCTGAAAAGAGTTCTTTTAGTTCCTATCAATACTCCAGATGCTATAATCCGTTTAGAGACGAAGAGACAAGTTTGCATTTAATATTTTTAAAATGTCTCTCAACTGGATACACAAAATACTTACAATAGATCATCATTGCTATCCTAAGCTCTGTTTTAAGCAACAACTGCATTTGGTCAACTCTACAGATATGAAGTATAACTGGGTAGTTCAGTTGAAAAAGTTCTTTGTTGATATTGACTGTGACCATATATGGAACAATTTGAATCATCCTCCTTTTATATCGCAGAGGAAAGATTTGTTTTTCAAATATTATACATATTTACATGAATCAGATGTCAGTGCTGCGTCTCGATAATGTGAACCTGTGAACCAAGCACGTACCTGGCTTTAAAATTACCCATCCAGGTTATCCGCACTCTTGCTCAATTGCGTATGTCTAACCGTTTTGAAATTAAATTTACATTAAATGGTATTGGATACATTATTGCCCTGAATTGGATTGTACTGTTTGTAATATTCATTTTCCACTTACTGTTTGATTGTCCGATTTATACAACAATCAAACGGAATATCCCTTGCCTTTAAAATGTGAACTCACTGCTTCATGCCTTAAAAAAATCACTCTTTTTGAGGCTAGGAAAATTGCGGAGTACATTTGGAATATATTGAAATCACGCCAATTTGTCTTAAATGAATAATGTTTTGTGTGTAATTGTTAAGATTCGCTTAACCTTTCCCATTTTAAAAATACTTTTTATTTTATATAGAATTATATTGTACCTTGCTGTAACATTGTTTCAGAAGCAATAAAATCGAATTGAATAGATGAGGCTTTTACTTGATGTAGATCCATAGTAAGTTATGAAATCAAACAATTTTATTTTGTAAAATCTACATTGTACATTGTAGATTTTACAAAATAAAATTTTTTGATTTCATAACTTAGCAATAAAATCATTATTAGTATTATTTTTGTTATTATTATTAATAATATACGTCATCTTGTTTGCGTTTTTGTTAGTTGATTAGAGTTATAGTGTAATGTGTTCAATAATGACCCACACTCGTTTGAACAATTACTTTATTTTATCTTCGAAATAAGGATTAATTAGTTACAATATATTTTTAATAATAGTCGAAGACAAGATTCTTGTCCCGATCATATATTTGTTTACTCAACTCTTTTAACTGCATATTTAATATTTATATTAAATATTGTTAAAACTGTTTATGTCTAATTGCTGACTTAAATGGTCTTTAAATGTTTAATACGCTAACGAATTACTTGATATACAGGATGTTCCATCAGCATTTCAAAATCGCCTGGCTATTACACTGCGCTTTTTAGCCAAAAATTTATTATTTTCTATTGAATTCATTTTATTTCAAACATCAATTGAACAAATTTCTTTATTGTCGTTCACCCTATATTACTAGCAATTACCACCCAAACTTCATGCTTCTTTATTTTGTTATATGTCCCATTTGAGGAAACCCATAAAATAGGCTGCAATTCTCATCAATTAACTCCAAATTCCAGCTCCACTCCATATCCATAAATGTATCTCCATACATATTGTGTATCCTAATCAATCTATGGTCCTCTTGTTTATTGAAGTCGCTCTGATCGACCCCTGAGCGCAAAGTGTCTCTGTTGTAAAAAAAAAATATTGATAATAATAATAAAAAAAAAAGAATAAAAAATAAAAAAAAGATGTGAATCCTAAAATGTAGATAAAAAAATATATCATAGTAGAATAGGTATAAGATTTAATTTTAGAAAACTTGTATTGAGCAAAATGTTAAGCTGGCGAATGGACATAGTATCCGCAGCAAAGGTAAACCAAATCACACACACAGCTCCACTCCATAGCTAAGCAAAGCTTTAACGCAAACACAACGAACCTTCAAAACTGCTGTATTCACCGAACATCGGCAAACGAATAGATTCTCTTTGAGCAAGTCCCCTTAACCGACGAACCTCCGAAAACGTTTTGCGCGTTCTGTTCTGTTCGGCGCAACGTACTGACTTGACCAATTTGAAGCAGGGCGCGGCGCGCTTGGATCGTTCGGAGTGCTTTGTGAATACGCTCCTTAACGTTTAGGACGTAGAATGATATTCTTAGACAGGATATTCGAAAAAAAATATTATAACCAAGACAATAAGAAAAAAATATATGCACTGCTATAATTCACATTGTTATATTTTGTAAATGTTTTTGTTTGTTAACATCTTAAGGCGGATTCATACAACATTTATTATAATTACATTTTCATTATGTTATAACTCAACTTAAATTATATTCTCACTGCCTAATGGAACCAGTTTATTTGATGAGTTAATTATGGATTTGCAAATGCGCATGAACTGACAAGACTGAAAATTGATAAATATCACATTTGAATCGTTTGTTGTTGTGTTGGAAAGTTAGTTATTTGCAATTATTCGGAAATTATGTGGCTCTCACTGCAAAAACGGAATATTATCAGTTTCACTAATTTCAAAACTATTAGTGGAGGCTCGAAATGGAAGTTATTAATAATGAGAAATAACAGAACATCTTTATTACTTGAGCAGTCCATTACGCTGGCAATTGTTTGCCTAGCATTTTATAGTTTGGCAAGTTTATCTGTAGCTACGGGGCGTCGGTAAGAGGCGAGGAAAAACATGGCGTATATCTGTCAAACGTACAAATGGCGTACGGTACCTATTTTACCAAGTAAAACTGAAAATACAAAGGTATAACTCCACTGGATAAATCAATATCAGTCAACTGACGAAGTGAGAGGGAAGATCTCACGCACGCGCTTGCCAATAAGAAGTAACCTGGTCGATAAAAATCACCAATTATGTAATCGGAGGGTGTGGTCATTATGGTTTTCGTACAACGTTGCCAGAGCTTTAAGAATCCCATAACAAATTTGGAAAAGTGTTCTCTTTTAATATTCATAAATTGGAAAATAATGTTAATAGAATAAATCCAAGGAAACAAGCACATTATGAAATTAACGTTCAATCATATTTTTAATATTGTTAATAATAAAAAGACCCATTTATACTTATTATCACTACATAATCAGTTCTTCTATTTTTTTATAGTTAAACGTGGCAATGTCGAACGTTTTCGACTGCATTCCTTTCACGGTTTCAGATAAACTTGACAAAGTATACTTTGCTTGCTTTTTCTTGGACTCTCGATTTTTTTGT
Source organism: Galerucella pusilla (assembly GCA_910591695.1). NCBI lineage: Eukaryota > Metazoa > Arthropoda > Insecta > Coleoptera > Chrysomelidae > Galerucella > Galerucella pusilla. The sequence continues at coordinate 123,727 of CAJUYI010000038.1, forward strand.
CATAAAGATGAGTATATGGACTGGACGTACCAAGTCAATTAATGCTCCTTGGTCCATTATTATTTTGCTAAGTGATCAACAAAAATGCCTTAAGGAGATTTTATTACCATTATTCTAAATGATAACCACTGAAAACTGCCAAAATATAAATCAAAGCAAACCTGGAAATGACGCGATTTTATGGTTTTAACTAAAAATATAATGTAATTATAATTTTTAGTAGATCATATGGTTTTAAATGAAACTAACTGTTTCTAAATGACTCCACAATATATTTGAAAAAATGTGTAAATTGCAAGTAAATTATTGACAATTGTTTCGATAAATATATCATCGTCAGAATGACAGAAGTTACTTTTGACATGATATATACTTGATATATATTTGGCTAGTCCAAATAGTGCCCTATCTAGTGATTTACTTAATATATATGAATAGAAAAAAGAAGAAGATTTTACAAATAGTAGCTTTGATATTATTAGCCCTATGTGGATATTCTGGATATCTTTGTCCCATAAGATCAGTATAACTGTGCAATGATATAGGAAACCAGGAAAACTATATCTGCTGATCTTTACAATTATTACTTAAGAAGACAGTTTAATAATGGAGAACTTCCTAGATTCAGCTGTTCATTGAGGACTTCATATTGTGGGTCTGTTAAGTGTCTTCTAATTTCTAATTCCTCGAGGAAGTCCAGTTCTTGCTTCTTATCACAAACATGTAGTATTTCTGGTTCTGTGTTAGGTGTTACTGAATGTTTAGTGTCAAGTAGGTGTTTTGCATAATGTGATTTATCTGGTTGTTTTAATCTTCTTCTTTTTTCTATTCATAATATATTAAGTCAATCACTAGATAGGCACTATTTGGATTAGCCAAATATATATCAAGTATACATCATGTCAAAAGTAACTTCTGTCATTCTGACGATGATATATTTATCGAAACAATTGTCAATAATTTACTTGCAATTTACACATTTTTTCAAATATATTGTGGAGTCATTTAGAAACAGTTAGTTTCATTTAAAACCATATGATGAGTAGATTCCACGAAGTGAGGGTTTATACTCAATTTAGTAGATCAGCTTCTTACTGCAATAGCGTAAATGAAATTCACTTTTTCTAATGTAAATTTAAATGAAATGCAATGATTGTGAACGTTGCATGAATCCGCCTTTAGAAAGAACTAAATTAATGAATATATTAATAATAATAAATAAACATTCGGAGGAGTTATTGGCTTCGGATTCGCTTACTATGTCATTTCTCGTTATATTCGACAACACGAGATGATATTTGTATCGATTACAAGGCCCTTGGGCATTTTATTAGAGATGACATGGTATATCTACCTGAAAACATTAGTTTTCTTGCATTTTTGGGATTGTGTTACACATCCGTATCCAATAACAAATTAGATCTCTTTTTTTACACGTGTTATTCTAATTTAATTTGTGTTCCAACAAATTTCAAATTAAGATTGTTAAGATGAATTAATAGGAAATTTCATTCGGATAGCTTAGTATGGCTTTCATTTACAAAACATGTCGCAAGCTATGAGAAATACCTTGGTGGCGTGTAGGTTCAAAAAAAACTACCATAAATACTTTCTACTACTTCTATAGTTATGAAGATAGTTTATAAGATTATATAAAAACGCTATTTAAGCTTCAATCCATTTTACAATTTTAGTTAATAAAACTTGCTGTCAAAAGTCGATCTTATTTCAGTTATACGTCACAATATTCTCCTTCTCCCCGGAAACCTAATCCAAATTTAAACGCAATGGTAAGTAAAACTTAAAATAAAACGTTAAAAGAAAATCGCAATAATACAAACAAACTAAATACATTAAGAATTCAGATATCTACATAGATAACAAAAAAAAACTAATAACAATATTTTTTGAAGAATATATTAAGTATCTTACTTTCTCACATCAACATGAAATCGCTGTAATTGCTATTTACAATTTTATGTCTATAGACTCCTACACTATTGAGCAATTATATTTAAATGACCGAAGAATAACTATAATAAAAACAATGGAAAACAAACAACTAACAATCTAACAAACAGTAATAATGGCGGATATCTGGTAACAGATTCCCTTAATGACATGTACAAACAACAATCTTCAGTGAGTTTCAAAAAGTACATAAAGTATTGGAATACAATAATCCTTTAACAACAAGATTATAGGATATTACAGAGTTGTACTTAAACTGGAGAAAATATTTTAATAATTTAATTTAATAATAACTATTTGGCGGGTATGGAAATTTCATTTTATAGTACATAATTTTATATTCGAATTGATGCAGCAGAAACTTTCTTTTCTTAAACTTAAAAATTGTGGTATTTTTCATCAGTACCTACCTAAAATTACAATAGGATTATTGTAAAATATTTCGTCAATTTTGAGTACAGTTGTGTAATATCCGATAACCATCTGGTTGCTAAAGAATTATTACATTCCAATACTCTATGTACTTTTTGAAACAAACGTCAAAATGTGATCCTATTATCGACAGGCTGTTACTGCGCACAAAAGCTGTGCGTACTTATTGTTCTCTTCTATTCTATTCCGATTGTTTCATATTATTTTCGTTCTTAGGCTCATCTTATTGTAATTAAATCCTTGTTCCTTAGGCCTCTATTGGACCCTCATGATGCCAATTACTTATGGGAACAGAATGGTAACAAAATAATAATACAGCACATCGAAAGAGGATGCTTGAAAGGTGGAGGTATGAAACAAAACATGCAAAGGAAGGGAAGGGTAATGCAATGTAGCACTGAGGACCACGCAGTTGTGTATTAAGGTTAAAAAAATTTTTTGAGGTGAGACAAGTTCACGTGGCACTGAAAAGATGAGAAAAGTATTTGGAAAGATGATGTACTAAGGAGTGAAATTGCAACAATTTGACAGGAAAGAAATCTTGTAACAAAGAGGTACTAGAAGAAGTAAATAGAATTAGAAATATTAAGTAGGTGAATAAATGAAAACGAAAATTGAGTGGAAATAGTTATTTATGTATTAAGAGCGAAAAGTGAGGAATTATTGTTCGAAAGCAAGGGTTAACGCGCGACGAAAAGCGGAGCACGTTAATTGCTTGAGAACAATAATTTCACTTTTAGCTCGCAATACATATAACATTTTTTCTACAATCACTTGAATATATTATAAATAATTATTAATAAATTTATATCTCTTATTCCAAGTACGTGTTTGTAGTATCGGTTGTTGTGGGCAACGAGCTTTTTGCAACTTTTTACGCTCGAGCGTAAAGTAACTCTCCTCAATTTTTTGTCAATTGCAAGCGGAAAAGCCTACTTTTCAATGTGATTGTAGAAAAAAGTTTTTTCAAGTTAAACAATTTTGTCGAAAATGATGATAATTATGAGGATAATGTAGGTACTGAGCGCTGAAAAAAATCATTCAATGAGTCTTTGGTATACTTGCCGTAATATATATTGTGCGAACTTAAAGTTGTCGGCTTTTTGTTTGACTGTAATTCGATACGATACCGTCATAGTCCGCAATATAACTCAAAGGGGATATACGATTAGATAGCTGCATTAAAATATTACGTCCACTATACCAGTCAACATAATGATCAGCTATGAATGGAAAAAAATTCAATCGTGGTGCGTAACCCGAGTATATAATAATATGTAACTAGAATTTATAATGACATGTTAAAATTCCACACATTCAGTAACAATTTCATTGACCCTCGTTCAGTACAAAATATAATTTCAGATTTTTTCTTCTTTGTTCTTATAGTCATAATTAAATATTAATTTTGTAGTGTCCTAATACGTATTAAGGGGAATCTATCGGCAACGATTTGACAAAATATCGAAATATTTTTGGCAAAGAATTTAAAGGTAATGGATGTATTGAAAATTAAGAAAAAAATATATCATGTGGATTAATGTTGAACTTAGAGTTCTCATCGAATGAAAACTTTGAAATTCTCACCAAATTTTGTTGAAAAAAATACGAATCATGAGATAATTACACATATTAAGCAAAGTTTGAGCCCTTGTAAAGAATTAAATATGGATTAAATGGAAAAACTAATTGATAAGAAGTCTAATTTGAAGCTTCATGAATACTATATAAAAATCTCAGAATCCTCAAATTACTTATGACCGTACAATTCCTTATTTAAATTCGGTTGCTACCACTAAAATATCGGATAAAAATCCATCTCACGCTTTTCTATCCTTCTATGACTGACATTGTCTCTCTGCTTCGGTAGTCGCGTGCCGTTCCATTGTTGATACAACGCTCGCCGGTCTCCCAGTTCAGTACTGACGAAGCTTATAGAGTAGTACGTGCGGAGCTTTCATATTTTTAATAAAATTTTCGTTATGTGAACTTAAACGTGAGGACGTAGGGAAACAAAAAAATATACAAAGCATAATTGTGCAAGGTCGAATTTGGTAGATGCCCCTTAAAATTTTCGCCTTCTACAACTAACTTCTTAATACCTAACGCTGAATAAACTTTTTTCTTAGTGTAATAAGTAATGGAAAACGAGTTGTTGTGATTTCATTGCCAAACAATCGAAACTTCATGCATTAATTTTTGGAACACTGCAATCTTTTATACACAATTTTTGATAGTTGGTACTCAACACACAATTTCCTGGATCGCACGGTGAGTATAATAATTATTGGGTTGAAATTATACGAGTATAATCATTTCAAGCTAGTACTTATATAATTCTTTCTTGTAAGTTACATAGGGAAAAATATTTTATAACAGATATACATTTTTACCACGACCCTTTTTGATGAAATACGAATGGTATCTTACTGCGCTTAATTCCTTTGTTGTCCCCTCCGGTTTGTGGATGTATGATTGTTCTGACATTCATTCAGCGGTTTTTAGGAGATTGTTTGTCATCCACTCATCAGAAACGTCGACTTTTCCCTTTTATCCTAATAGTCCTTGTTTTAATGTGAATTGATATTGATCAGGTTCTTCGCTTGATTGTGTCGGTGAATTTGTAATATGAATAAAATCATACAGTCGAACAGTCATAGTACATACATTTTCAACAAATTTTTGAACTATCAATAGCTGCTTTGAACTATCAATAGCTGCAAAAACGTTTACTGCGAAAATATTATAAAACAACATTTCTTCCAGAAATGTATCCAATGTATTTATTTATATACATTATATATGTATTAGCAAAAATTATAAAATTGTTACTATTTTATGGAATACCTACTTTAGTTTTAGTTGATATTCCATAAAGCTTATGGCAAAAATTATTTGAAAAAAAAGTTTTGCCGGTTTTTAGAAAATTTAACAACAGTATTATAATAGAGGTTAATGAAAAATGAAAAACCATAAAAAATTGGAACTACAAGAGGCAATATAATTTTATAAACAGACAAAATACCCATAATAAATGTCACCAATTATTGATCATTATATGGTAGAATTCTTATTTTAAACCATTTCCTATCACATATTTCATACACTCTTATATTAGTCCAGTAACTGAAGGGACCTATCAATAAATTTTTCCAATATTTTTTTTTGGCTTGATTTGCAGGTCTTGATAGGTACTTCAAAGGGAGAGAAAGTTTCCCAATATTGCGCCTTGGCTAAGGGTCCAAAATGGCTCCTAAGCCCCCCAAAAAACGGTTTCCCACCATTATCTACCGAAATATGCAATTTGGAAAATTTTTGTTCAGGTAAAAAGTGAATGTCGTTGAATTATCTACAAAAATGGTCTCCATAATTTTTTACCAAAATGCAATAGTTTTCGAGATAATCGCATCCAAACGTCCACTCGCTTACGCGGCTGCACTACCTCTATAAATGCTACCGTCTATAAAATTAACTTGTAAACCGGCGGACAAATTCTTCCATAACTTGGCCAAAAATCAATATTTTTCGATGATCTAAAGTTCATTGTAATGGGAATATCCGTAGGTATCAACATGTGTACCTTAAACCCCGTTCTCGCCCGTCAAGGACATTGCAAAAAGTGGCCAATGTTATTTTTTCCCAATATTTTGTCCTCTTCCATTAAATCATTGACATTTTATTTATTTTGAATGGTTTATTATCCCTTGTTTTTTCAAATGGGGTCTGGGGAGGTTTTGAATGTTCCCAGAAATTTTTTCTCAGTATCTTTGTGGCGTTTCAATAAAAAGTTTATTTATTTATTTGCATTTTTCAGTCGTCTTCGGAGCTCTCACAAATCTTGTAAACAAGCGAAAATAAAGAACTAATGTTCAATTATTTTGTTATTAAATGCACACCATTTGAAAGCTTACTATGTCTACTCTCTGAACCAATATTTTTATTCGGAATACAATGCACTCATTTTCCAGGGACCGGGAGAATTTGAAAGATTTGTGAGAACTCCGAAAACGACTGAAAAATGCAAAAAAATAAATAAACTTTTTATTGAAACGCCACAAAGATACAGAAAAAAAATTTCTAGGAACATTCAGGACCTCCCCAGACCCCATTTGAAAAAACAAGGGATAATAAACCATTTAAAATAAATAAAATGTCGATGATTCAATGGAAGAGGCCAAAATATTGGGGAAAAAAAACATTGGCCACTTTTTGCAATGTCCTCGACGGGCGAGAACGGGGTTTAAGGTACACATATTGATACCTACGAATATTCCCATTACAATGAACTTTAAATCATCGAAAAATATTGATTTTGACCTAGTTATGGAAGAATTTGTTTGCCGGTTTACAAGTTAATTTAATAGACAGTAGCATTTATAGAGGTAGTGCAGCCGCGTAAGCGAGGGGACGTTTGGATGCGATTATCTCGAAAACCATTGCATTCTGGAAAAAAATGATGGAGACCATTTTTGTAGATAATTTAACGACCTTCACTTTTTACTGGAACAAAAATTTTCCAAATTGCCTATTTCGGGAGATAATGGCGAGAAACCGTTTTTTGGGGGGCCATTTTGGGTGTTTTCACCAGTGGGTCACCCATCCAAGTATTCACCGCGCTCGACACTGCTTTACTGTAATTATCGCATTAGATGCGTCCCACTACAGTGCTGGTCGACAATTATTGTTCTAACCGCACATAATTCCATCAATCAGGACGGACTCACTTGAACACAGCAGAAACTAAAAGAAGCCCGAGCTGCAAGCATCGCAGGGCGCATATGATGGTGACTATTTTCTAAGCGAAACGCAGTACATGACATAACAAACGCCATACAAGCATGTGAGGTGCAGCAGTCACTGCATTTCGGCATGGAATGGTCTAGTGTATTTGGTCTAGATACCGCAGCTGCTCACAGCAAAGCAAACATTTTTTACTGATACGGCAGTCCTTGTTGTTGTGTTTGCTGTTGTCCGAGATCGCCATTCATTCATACGATTGTGTTGGGCTCAACAGCCCAGGCACATGAATCTTTGTACCATTTCTTCCACACGGTTCTCGGTTACTTGGAGAATATATTCTTCACAAATATTTTTCTAAGCCGTTTCCAGACTATGTCGAACAACAAAGTTGACTTTCATTTTGTATGTGTGGACTAGTCGATCGAATTGGTCGATGGTTAGCCTGACACGAATTAAAATTACAGTATTTTTATGACCAACATGTTTGAATCTAATAAAAATTAATGGTCTCTATTTATACATAAAACTGTAGGAAAGCAGGATAGGAATAAAAAACTTGCTGCTGAATATTTCGATCTATTAAAAAGAAAACTATACATTTTTAAAATAGATACCATACATTTATAAAATGGAAACCATAAATTGTTAAAATTAAACATACCTACATGATCTAAAACATAACCAACAATGGTATCCACAAGATAGGCTTGTCTATCCTTAAGTGTGCGCACATTCATGCTTTCCCCATAGTAGTTTTTTGGAGTTCTTGGAGTAGATCTGACAGGTTTAATTGAGAAATGTGTATGTTTGAGGTACATTTCGCTTGTTTGTTATTACTTCTACCTACTTGAATATAATTGTTATTTATTTCCTTACTTTCCAAGATATTTCACAATTCTTGTAATCGCCATGAGTTTAACAATTCATTCATTCTATTATTAAACTTATTTTTGTCCAGAGCACTTTAACCACATACTTCACAAAAACAAAATAATTGGTAAAATTGTAAAAACTGATCTAATTTCACATGCAGACTGACGCCAAACGTATATAGGTGGTGACCGTTACTGAATAATAGGGAAGGGAAGGGTAAGAATTCTTTGTTTCAATTGCCACATAATTTGTAGGCTAATGTGATTTCTTACGGGTGAAGAAATATGTGATTTGTAGCAAATAAGATATTTTTTCTCGTGACAATAAATGTACAATTATATTGAAATACTTATTTTTTCGGTATAAAGTTAATCTTATTTGAGGCTAATAATCTATAGGCTTTAAAAAATGTAAATTTCTGTCAAAACTTTCAAATGATTTACTATGAATATTAAATTTGTTGTTTTAAAGTGATGGAATATTATTGAAGTTGTTAGGTTTTTTTCTGGGTGATGAAAACAATTTTTACCCAAATAGCATTGTTACATTTTATAACAAAATATTATTTTGTGCTTCGTAGGCTTTCATAGCTTCCGAAGAACAATTGTATGAAGGTGTTCATGAAGGAGAACACATTTGTTTACATTAAAGAAATTACACTCGAATAAATCATTTTTTTTATCAAACTTTCCCAATATTTTCGCATGTTAATAGGGCTTCTTAATAATAAATAAGCAATGTTAGTTTTAAACAAAGGGGGGTCAAACAAATCAGTTTATTTGTCTATAAATAACTCTTCTCTCGGTGCATGTTATCCACCTACTTCCATTTCAGAAGCTTCGTGTTTTCTATATAGGCCACCAGTTTATCTGGAGGAATCTTCAGTAGTTGTGATGGTTGTGTTATTTCCCCTCCTTAGTGCTCTTGTCTGCGTCCCTGTGAGTTCTAACAGAAGCAGAATATGTGAGTAGGTGTTTCATAGTGGAGTTCACATTTTCTGCACATAGGTTCACAAATTTGCGCATTATGTGCAGATGCTTCGTCCTCTTCGTTCCTCTTACCCAGTTTCAACAGCCTGGACGATAGTTCCTTGTCTAACTTATTCAGTAGACTCTCGGGTGTCCTTGTGTCAGCCTCCATTTGAGGTGGTGTTCCTTAACTAGCCAGTTCCCGAGTTCCCCTCTAATGTAATCCTTTGTGATTCCACAAAACGGTTCCGGAGCTGTGAAGATTCCTTAAAAGCCTTCTTCAGCCACCTGGTCCGCCATTTCATTCCCTGCAATCCCTTCATGTGCCGGCACCCATATTAGAGACACTTTGTTGTCTCTTGCTAGCATGTTGAATGATTCTTTACAGTTTTTCACCAGCTTAGACCTAGTTGTTGGATTGCTGATAGCTTTAAGCAGAGCCTGGCTATCCGAAAATTCCAATTTTTTGTCCGATATATCCTCTTCTGATGTTCTGCTTGGAACACAGTTGTGTATCGACCAAGGCTGGATTAAATTTTATCTTGGAGTGGGTGCAGTTGAAGCTATAATCATCAAAATCGCGGATTTATGTAAGTACCTCTCGAGCTAAATTTTCAACACATTCTGGTGTTTTGGTCAGCTGGACATTTATTAGCTCATTAAAAATTACATTTTTTTTTATTCAAAATTAAATCAGTGTCTACAATGAATATACGGACGTGCTTTTTAATTCAACCATGATAATTAAAATCGGATTCA
>CAJUYI010000038.1:138469-171340 GCA_910591695.1 Galerucella pusilla
TACGGACGTGCTTTTTAATTCAACCATGATAATTAAAATCGGATTCAATACGGCACTCGACTTCCGAGTAGATAAAATCTGAGCACTTTTCAGTGTTTCAGATAGACAAAACATCGAGGGAATTTTACCTAAATTATAATTCATTGACCTTTCAATTTTTGCAAACATTTTTCACAGTAATGAATATTTTCCCCTTTGCAAAACAAAACCTCACATTGTATAGAGTACACAATAATACTCATACATATTTCTAAACATTCCATTCGCATTTACGTCACTTCGAAGTGAAAAAAAAATCATGCAGAGTAAATTGAAATCCATCAAAGAAACCCTACAGACTCCCAACATCCTCGGCCCGAGCTATTGTTATATTTGATGCTGCCTTCATTTTCATATTTCTCTCCGTCGCGCATCTAATATTTTTCACTCCCTTCTATTATCATTTCCCTCGCGTATATTATCGATTTAAAGTGACATCTTTTTATAACATATTCGTCTCTATTCCGCATTAAAATAAATAAGGCAGAGAAAATTTAACAGTTCGGGGGAAAACAGCGAGTTAATGAGCGTTTTATGGAGGATTAGTGGGATAAAAAACATTTATGTTTTTTGTGAGATTCAAACAAAAGGGTATATTAATCGATTCACATAAAATACAGCACTGCACAAAAAACGACGTCTTGGATCGACTCGTATCACATTAGACCGTTTTAACGAAAGACATCTTGTAGTTGTGGCGACCGTTGTCCACCTATAGGTCTATATAGGAAATAAGAGAAGCTTAACTGTAATTTTAAGAGGAGAATATAGCTTGGAGCTTGGGCAGTTGTGTCTAAGAAATAGAGAAAAGGAACGATTCAGTATTTTTTTATACCAGGTTTTGAAAATATTCATCGAGTGAACGAGGTTACGTTTGTTCTTCATCACAGATTTCTAATTAATTTTTGTGTGACTAGGTGAGTGTGCATTACCTTCTGTTTAGTGTACCTATCCATCACACCCTTTGCAGTGGAGAATAATTATTTGAAAAACAACCTAGTCTACCTATTTTATTCCTAATTTGTGTAGTGGTTATTGGAAATTACGTTACAAGTGTCACTGTTCGTTCTCTCGAGTCCCTAAAAAAAGAGGAGAAATATACCGCTGCCGTATGAAAAAATTAAAGGATATAATTCTAAGTTCATGAAAAGTAACAATTCGAAAAAAACCATATTTCGCAAGTTCATTGTCGAAAAACTTTACTAGTGAACAGATTATTTTTAGATTAGATTATTTTTTTCCACTTATCAAAATCTGACATTTTGGTGGTTTTAACCAATAGCAATACTTTATTCTAGCCAATCATTCGGTATTATATTGATAATTCTGCTTCCTTATTGATAATACCTTGTTTACAATGAAACGTCAAAATTTTACTTTGAATTTGTCATTATTTACAACTAAAAGTGCTTCAAAGTTTAAGGAAAAATGAACACAAACCGATTCAGTGCCATCACCCAAGATAATATTGAACATTTAATACAAAATTTTAAGTTGTTGAGAAAAATAATCTTCCAAAATACAACTCGTTCTTCGAATTTCATTACATAATTTTTTATTTTCATCACTCAAACTTGTTTATTTGAGGCAAAAACATTCAAACAAACCGAATTTAGATAATATCACGAGTTTCATATTTTTGCTAAATAAACAAGTTTTCGTGGAAAAGAAAAAAATATCGATAAAATCTGAAGCTCTCGTGGTATTACCTTTGATAGTTTCAATTTCTACGTTAAAACTGTGGAAAAGTGGACTAAAATCTTTGTATTGAAATCTTGGTATTGAAAAAATTTGTCATCTCAAAAACACAGATGGTCATTGAGTAATCCTAAATTTCATGTTTCTACTACAACAGAGAGCTATTAACTATCATTATGGGCGAGTTGTAACAAACACTTAGGGCGGGTTTATCAATGCACGGTTAAATCTGTCAGCTACGTAGCTCTCGGCTATCTCTGTCAAAGTCTCAGTTACAATAAAAAGCGTTTATCAATGCACCACATAACCGACGGCTAGCTAACTGGAGGCTAAGTGTAATTGAGCATTTGACAACCTTGTTCGGGTTATGAACGTGAGTGTAATGTTGTCAGAGTGTAAATTTCTCATTTTAATTTGGTGTGAGGAGGAACCCGTTACATGAAATATACATATTATTAATTTTATAAGCATATTTTGTTATAACACACTGAAACAAGAATATAGAGGTAAAAGTTATTATTTTTCCATTTTACCGTAAGCTTACTCTGACAACATCGTGAAAAATTTCACTTGTCAGTGTCAAAATTGTGGTACTGCTATTTTTATTTCATCTATGTTGTGTTTTGTTGAGTAGTTTGCATTTGAACATGTCCACAAAACAAAAAAGATTTCCCCCCAATTTCACGGAGTCAGACCGACATCATCGAGCTCTTCAAAGGGATTCATCCGCTCTTCAACAGTATATGGTCGTCTTTCGTACTCTACAAATTCCAATATTTCGCCAATCTCCAAGCTCTTCATCGAAAAGGTTGTCAAGTTCCTCAAGATACATTGACAATAATAATGAAATAAAATACGAACAGAACCTAGATGCAACTAAACCACTATAAAAGGATCAAATAAGCTTCTCGATTTCACCCTAAACGATAATAACACAATCGAATTTAAAGTTGAAATAATCTTTGTTGCAAAATGTAAGCAAACATGAAAAGATCATGACACAGTTGTCAGTTAGAATCTATGGTTAGAATAACGGAACACCACTTTCTCGTAGTGAACTGTATGTTCTATGGTTAACATCAATTTGATAGTGGCAGCTAGGATAGCCGAAAGTTTGACTGCCAGCTAATGCAAACTGGCAGTTGATAAACACTTTGACCAACAGCTAAGATTTAGCCGAAGGCTACAATATTTAACCGAGCATTGATAAACCCTTCCTAAACCTGGTTTAATGATAACTGATGTTGAGACTGTGACTGATGATGTATTTATTATAATATCAAAAATTACACGTCTAAACATCAATCATCATTAAACCGAGTTTAGGTGTTTGATACAATTCGCCCTATAAACATTTTGCTTTTTTTCAAAAAATTACTTGTAAAATCACATAGACCAAGCAATAGAGCATCAAAATAGTGAGTTTTTGTCAAAAATCCTAGTAGAAAACGTACTGAGCCATTCAGTAAAAGACACTACTAGTCATAAATCGTGATGGTATCAAGAGGCGAATTGTAGATGATAAAAATTCAAATACAACGCATTTTTCAGCGAAGTGATCGGATAGATAGAAGCGGAAATAATTCAGAAAAAATAGAAAATTCTTGATTTTTGCAAAATTTCACATCTTTGTCGTTTCTCACGTTATAGCGTTAAAACTTCGTAGAAAATAAGTGCTTTATATACGTACTTCATGTGAGCAAAGAGCAAGTACCATGGGACAATAACTTTTGTTGCTATTGAGATTGCAATTTTTCAATGCAATAATTTGCACTAGGTCTGGATGCGTTATAGATAGTCCGATTTTGAATTTGGAAACGGTTTTGAGATATACAAATATAGGTAAGCAGAACATATATCTTCGATTTGTGATAAAATGCTGCGGAGTAGGTAGGGAAAACGGCCGAAAATGACTTACTACACTCCTTGCATTTGATTATTCGATTTACTCAATTTCTTGTATTTAGTTGATCGAGTATCGAATATGATTATGTGAATAATTAATATATTGTCTATTGTGAAGCTTCAAATGTGACAGATGTCAGGAATGTGTAAAAGAGTGGACGTTTTGTCTCATGGATAAATGAATATAGTCCAGTATCTGAAGACCTGAAAATAGGCAAACCTATCGATATATTTGTCCAATAACTTTTTTTGGCTTGATTCGTAGGTCTTGACAGGTACTTCAAAGGGAGAAAAAGTTCTCCAAGATTGCCCCTTAGCAAAGAGCCCAAAATGGCCCCTAAGCCATTATCTCCCGAGATATGCAATTTGGAAAATTTTTGTTCAGGTAAAAAGTGAAGGTCGTTAAATTATCTACAAAAATGGTCCCTATCATTTTTCTCCAGAATGCAATAGTTTTCGAGATAATCGCATCCAAACGTCCCCTCGCTTACGCGGTTGCACTACCTCTATAAATGCTACCGTCTATAAAATTAACTTGTAAACCGGCGGACAAATTCTTCCATAACTCGGTCAAAAATTAATATTTTTCGATGATTTGAAGTTCATTGTAATGGGAATATCCGTAGGTATCAAAATGTGTACCTTAAACTCCGTTATCGACCGTCGAGGACATTGCAAAAAGTGGCCAATGTTATTTTTCCCCAATATTTTGGCCTTTTCCAATAAAATGATTGACATTTTATTTATTTTAAATGGTTTATTAACCCTTGTTTTTTCAAATGGGGTCTGGGGAGGTCCTGAATGTTCTTAAAAATTTTTTTCAGTATCTTTGTGGCGTTTGAATAAAAAGTTTATTTATTTATTTGCATTTTTCAGTCGTTTTCGGAGTTCTCACAAATCTTTCAAATTTTCCGGGTCCCTGGAAAATGAGTACATTGTATTCCGAATAAAAATATTGGTTCAGAGAGTAGACATAGTAAGCTTTCAAATGGTGTGCATTTAATAACAAAATAATTGAACATTAGTTCTTTATTTTCGCTTGTTTACAAGATTTGTGAGAACTCCGAAAACGACTGAAAAATGGAAATAAATAAATAAACTTTTTATTGAAACGCCACAAAGAGACTGAAAAAAAATTCTAGGAACATTCAGGACCTTCCCAGACCCCATTTGAAAAAACAAGGGATAATAAACCATTTAAAATAAATAAAATGTCAATGATTTAATGGAAGAGGCCAAAATATTGGGGAAAAATAACATTGGCCACTTTTTGCTTTTTGCTTTTGTTTAAGGTACACATATTGATACCTACGGATATTCCCATTACAATGAACTTTAGATCATCGAAAAATATTGATTTTTGGCCAATTTATGGAAGAATTTGTCCGCCGGTTTACAAGTTAATTTTATAGACGGTAGCATTTATAGAGGTAGTGCAGCCGCGTTGCATATTTCGGGAGATAATGGCGGAAAACCGTTTTTTGTGGGGCTTGGGGGCCATTTTGGACCCTTAGCCAAAGCGCAATCTTGGAGAACTTTTTCTCCCTTTGAAGTACCTGTCAAGACCTACAAATCAAGCCAAAAAAATTATTGGACAAATATATTGATAGGTTTGCCCCTTCAGTTACTGGACTAATAATTATTTTCATTATATATGATAATAATTAATGGTACTACCATGGGTTTCTTTTCCAGCTATTTTTTTTGCTTATAAAAATTTGGTGAGCAGCATTTATAAGTCGAAAATATGTCACATTCATACTGCGTAATGTCTTTTACATAATGGGACAGTCCGTTTTCTACCAGGATTTTTGTCATGAAAATTTACCTATTGCTTGTCCTAACAACCCTATCGGAAACGAGAATGATATACAGGTAAAATTTACAAGTCAATTGTCTACTTATCCAAATGGTAAAGCATTTTATGTATATAATAGAGAAAGAGATAAGCTTTATTGTCATGTAAAATTTTATGGACAAAGCAACAAAATCAATAAAATATAAAATTCACAACACAATATGGAAAATAAAAATACTGACTGTACTAATAAATAAATAATACAAAAATATAATGCAAAGATATAATATTACAATATAATGAATATTGAATTATGCCAATGTAACTCAAAAGTGAGGGGTAGATTGTAGAAGTCTGCCATTGAATAATAAGGTATTCCAAGTAGTAATGCTACTTTTTATTCTAAAAGTTGTACCTATTTTATCTATGCACTCATAGATATATTATTATTCAATATCTCACTTGAGCTTAAAGATAGCTCACATTTCACATGAAACTAGTGTAGTCATATCAGCAAGAGATGTTAGATTGGAATGGCTCTTTGTTCTATCCCTCTGCAGATCAATTGTGGTCCTTCCTATAACTAAAGCTCGATTCCTAGGTTTATTCTTTCTATTAGACCTTATTAGCCAGGAATTCGCCTCCCTTGTGTAGGTAGCCCTCTGATATCGGTTTTTTTTCTCCTAATAGGTGAAACCGCACCCTTTCTAGGCATTAACACTCACAAAGTATGTGCTGCGCGGTTTCGTTTTCTTCCTGGCAATACCTACATAGGCTGTCATCTGCTAAGCCAATTGTGTGCATATGCTTTCTCAGCCTACACTGTTAGCATTCCCACCATCATCCTCGTCGTTTCTCGACTTTAACATAGTAGGTCGCCTGTCAATTTGAACGAATGGCTTTTGAGAAATAGTTTAGCGTGCCTTTGTCCTAAGGTTTCATTGCACCAGCGCAACGCCTGGTTTTTTATCCACTTTTATCTCCTTAGGGAGGCTTTCTGAAATTCCACAGGAGCCATAGATGTTAAAATACTATGGCATAATAACAATAACATGGTTTATAAGTACACCAGAAGCCATTCGGAATTCCAGTTCATGTGATATAAAAACATAATTAAGTCATACACTTTTGGAGGTGTTAACATTTGGGCAAAGAAAATGGATTATTCAAATTGAAAATTATATTCCATCACAAAAATGCAAAACATTTGGATATAATGATTTTTTTTCGAATAACATCCATTGGAGTATGGTCACTAGCTTCCGATTAAAATTCTTCAATACCAAAAACAATCCACATTTTCAGCAAAAAAAATACCAGTGATACATAAGAGAAGTATTCTCTCCAATAGAAAGGAAATGAAAAACAGAAACGGGAAATAGAGATCCAATTTATTCGTTGTAACTTTTCACAGGAGAATTATCAAGAGAAATATCTTTGTTCTTCAATTAAAAAAAATGGGTGAGAACTTCTCAATATTATTTGAATTCGGTATTTTCCTTATACTGATTATAAAAAAATATAAATTTCTTAATTAGGTTTCAAACAACTCATTCAGCTTGTCTTTCTTTCATCCATAATTTTACCGATAAAAATCTAAAAAATAATTAATTAAATTACTTCATAAAGCCAATAAAATTAAAAACAAGATATAATTATAGATTAGTCTTGTTTCTAAATTGTCTTCACCACTTCGTTTCTTCAAGCAGCAACGAAACGACCAAACCAAGCTGAAAATGTCCCATTATCTACTAGTTAAAATGTTAAATTGATAAATATAAGTATCTTCGCTCGATCTTACAAACGGTCGTGGATATGTGAGTGGGCTCGAGCAGCTGACACAAAAAGAGGCCAGCAGGTGTACCAACTGACCGATATTTGAGACACATGTGACAAATTTATTCCTGCCCATATCGTAAATAATCGTTTTTTTCTTGTACTACTTGCACTCCGAAAGATAATTTATGGTAATATCCTTAATGCTTGGCCATTAAGAAAATTATTTTACCACCCGTAAGCTATGTGTCGTCAAAATGAATTGACTATCTTGAAAAAATCTACCAAAATGAAATTACAGCAAAGGGTAGAAAAGTTTTGATGTGGGGATAAATAATTATATGTAGGTAATTTATTATTTTTTTTAATTGCCAAAACAAATAGAAATTGTATATTTAAAACCACCACACCATAATTATTGAACTTTTCAGGCGGAAACTTAAACTGTTGTCAGTTTCCATCGAATGGAATATCTTGTGATTATTTTGAGAAATTACCTTAATTATAAAAATATCTCATTATGTTTTGAATGTACCACGCACACCATTATGTGAGTTTCCTTCGTGTGTATGTATGTGTCTCACCTTATTACTCTTTCAGTCTTTTCTTCTCATCTCTCCCTCCTTTTTTTTTTTATCTTTATGAAGGTTGCAATTTGCTCCCACAGTTTCGGCAGGTTTACGTCCTCCAGGAGTTCCTTCCTTCCGTCTTCGTGTGCAGAGCACTCAAATATTGTTTGCTTTTCGGTGTCACCTTCTTCCCTGACTAAACTAGTCAATTCTTCTACTGCTTAAATAACTTAAAACTGTTTGTTCGAGTCGCACCTTCGCTATGGTATGGTTTGCCTTTCTGGGGGTTTTGTAGTTTGCACCTCTTAGAATCTAGTTTCAAATTAAAGAAAGAGCTATTCGTTGCATTTATAGTTTAAGTTGCGAATTCTATTATAAAAAATACAAAATTTCAATTCTTCCCGCATTATTAATTTTGGTATCCGGGTTTGGTTAGAAATTACTTATTTTCTACGACAACCTCGATAAATGTTCATTTTATAACCGTAACTTCAATCATAAACAAGCACATTTTGTACAGAACTTCACTTTTGCATCGGCTGATGGGCAAGTTGCTAAGCAACAAATGCGAAATGGAATATTTCGTGTTAGGTCTAGGTTCACTCCAAAATCACGACGACTACGGCTTGTCAAATTCTGACGTCCAGCGACAAATTGATGAAATGTCAGGAGATCGTTTCTGTCAAAGTTTGAGTAGGTAACGAGTAATTTCATGGTTGTTTTTGTATAAATACATTTTTATCGCCTTCTATTTCTGTGTACCTAAAAAATAGCAACTAAGAAAATATTTACCTATTTTTTTCCTCTTATTTTTTTGGGGAATCAAACCACAATTATGTTTCTTATTTTTTATATCGACGTTTCGGTAGCGTTCCCAGCTACCGTTGTCATGATTAACTGGTGATAAAATAATTTTTGGTCCCTATCTGACACAACGAAAAAAATTTGACAGCTAGCTGATCACCTTTAATGCCAAAAAATTATTCAATTAGCTACCTTTAGAATTAAAAGCAGTAAATACATAGTAAGTTTCGAAGATTTTCAAACGCATTTCTGCTTAGAAGACCTTATTATTCAGTGAGAGATTTCTACAATCTACCCTAGACTTTTGAGTTAGATTGGCATAATTCAATATCTTGAATGGTGTACGAAATTATAATATATTAGGACATGCCACAAGACGATATGATGAAAAAGTATAACTTTTCAAAGAAATTCGTTACGGAATTAAGCAACAAGAAGGAATGGGATCCAAATACCATTACTAACCTTGGAAATAATGCCATTCAATGGTAGGTACACAGACAGCTCAAAAGCAATAGAAGGAACTGGGAGTGTTCGGGCCAGGAACCAAACACTCTTAAAGCTTGGGAAAAACCCCAAGTATCTTTCAAGCTTAAATCCACGCCACAAGAAAGTGTGCCCAGTTCAATATTGATAAAGGATACACAGCACAAAGGATTATCATAAGGTCGGATAGTCAAGCAGCCATTAAAGCACTAAACACTTGTGTAATCAGTTCCGAAATGGTGTGGTAATGCCCAGACAAACTCAATGAACTGGGTGAGAACAATATAGTCACCTTACTATGGAATCCAGAACACACTGGAATAAAAGGAATTGAAATAGCAGATGAACTAGCAAAGAGGGGGACTGGAATACCTTTCTGGTGGCTGGAGCCCTTTTGCGGAATCAGCCCCAATGTAAGGAAGAAATAGGTGAAGCCGAGATTTATATTGTTTTGTATTGTTTTTATAGTATCTTTATATTTTATTTATTTTTGAAGTATGTGGCTTTGTCCAAGAGATTGTAAATGTTTTCTTGGCAATAAAGCTTATCTCTCTCTTTCTCTTAGTCGTCAGTTACTGTTGGGTCTGTATCCTCCTCTATTAAGGTACTCTCCGAAGCACCCATAAGCACTGAGTACCGGTGTGAGGTGTTCTCTGAGGTCCCATTTTCCGGATTTTGGACCATTAGCACTTTTACGATTCCTCTTGCCATTTTGTTCAACAGCCTGTCTAGCGTTTTTTCTCGCACGCGGGTTTTATCCTCTACAAACAGTTCCCTTTGCCATTGTCATAGTAGTTCCTATTTTTGCCAAACTTCGTTTCTTTCAAGGGCCGAGTGTTACCGGAAGGGCTCCGTGTTCGTCAACAAGGTGAAGCACTGTCTCATTGGAGATATATGAAGAGACTCTCCAAGAATAACCTAGTGGAAAGACTGTTGAGCCTGATAAGGGCTACGAATCGTAGATTTGTTGTGAATAACACTCCAGCTTAACAGCTATTATGAACTTTTTTCAATCACTATTAACTAATACTGAAACAAGTATTGTGTGTTTGGAGAATTGAATTATCATATTTTCGGCAACATCTAACAAATTGAATTTCAATCTGTGAAAACTACTATTTTCCACTTCAACTGGGAAGTTGATTCTCTCTATTAGTGGTTAATAATTTTTCAGCCTGGAGTAATAAAGGACAAAGTATTTTCAATATCCAGGGATAGTAGTTCAACAAAAACTTGTACAAAATAATTTTGTATACGCCGGAGATTGTCTTTAACATATTTGCTGCTTGAAATTACCT
This sequence comes from Galerucella pusilla, assembly GCA_910591695.1. Classification (NCBI taxonomy): domain Eukaryota; kingdom Metazoa; phylum Arthropoda; class Insecta; order Coleoptera; family Chrysomelidae; genus Galerucella; species Galerucella pusilla. The sequence goes on from CAJUYI010000038.1 coordinate 148,843, forward strand.
AACAAGATAAAATTATTTCACTAAAAATTCCATTGGTTTGAAATTCACATTCAACCAAAAATGACTGATGACAAAAGGATTGCGTTCATAATCTATGGATGGAAGGGGAGCGAAAATATTAGTTTATTTTACTAGTATGGAGTTTTTTGTTTATGTACCTTGCGATGTTTTTCTAAATTAAGCAGCTGCAAATATTTATTATAGAACAAAGTGGGTGCTGCTAAATCCACGAATATAAAAAATGATGCAACAGTTCTGAATACGCTGTACGTCTCTTTTTAATAATCTAGGCTAGGCACCTCTTCCTGGTCATTGGTTTTTTTAATGAAAAACTGATTTAGCACTATTTTTTAAGTGAGACAAAATTGATTGGATATAGATATTAGTGACTTCAAATCTTTATTTTCATGCTGACACGACACCACATCTTCTTTATTATAAGAATAATACAACTGAGCACATCCGCATAAAAATGAGAAGCTGAAATTTGTTATCACAAAAATTTATATGCATTATAAAGAGAACTGGTCCAAGTATAGACCCTTATATTCATTATATTTCATCATGTTTCGCATTTGCTGTATAGTCGTCAAGTGAATACAAGCAAACGAACCGGTATCATTTCTAGAAGTTAAATCACAATTTCAAGCTTATGGATTCAAAACATCAGTTTTGTTGTTCATGTTTCCCCAACACTCCAATTTCCCGAGCGTTGACTCTGATTCAAACTATACAAAGTTCAATGGAATTATTTGCCAGTATTAACTAACAATTCTCATGCTACAAAATCTTTCAACCAATCCAAACCGAACATGCAACTAAATTTCTATCCCTTTTTGTAGAAATCCGTGATGCTCGCATCCACCCTCCATCTACGATCGAGCAATATAAGAAACTCCATTTTTGTATTGATTCCAATCGAATAGATATATCTAATGTGAGGCCCGGATAGATAAATTCAGTGAGGCAGCGGCTAGAGGCCTGTAGGGCGGGTTTGAGACCACCCTCGACGCTCGGCGTATCGTATGTGGATATGTGGAGGGTTTCCAGGGAGGCGGACAGCATGACAGATGGGAAAGGAGACCCTAAGACGTATTATGAGCGCTGAGAAAACTGAAAAGACGACGGGAATTTTAGATTAGGTTTTTTGTGCGATTCTCCGAGACGCAGACCGAATTTTCGGATGGAAATTGTATGTGGGTGGGGAGTTTTCGCCAAAATAGCATTTGGGAGTGACTTTCGTTTCGTAGGAATTTCCTCTTATGTTGATTTTCTTATATAAGAAAATATAAAGTGAGAACACTAATAAAAAACGGTGATATGAAAATTTTATATTGTTGGAAACGGATAAGGACGAATAGGCCGCTCCCACACAAAATGTCTTTCGAGCCATCAAGTCATCCAAAACGAGTTAAGTACGAAATTTAATCAACAAACTTCGACGAATTTAAGGAAAAAAGATATTGAGGAAAAGAAACTATTTCACTTATTTCAAATAGTAGGAAAATGTTCACAGAAAAGTACAACTAACTTAACATACCATCAACAAATTCATTGATATAATGGAATCTTACAAGGAATCACTTAGTAGTAAATTTTATTTGATGACTTACAAAAGTAAGTCCAAACAAGAATGTTCGGCATTTTAACTTTGACGAATATAAGTGTGAAAAAGAAATATCCTACCATTCGTTACCATTTAGTATATTACAAAACGTGTGCGGAAAGTGACATTTTTCACATTTTTCAATATTGTAGCACGAGACATGAGCCGAGTGCGACGATCACACGAGTGTGGAAAATCACTATCGCACAAGTGATGTACAGTTTTTTTTCCTACGATCACGTGATAATTTCACCAAATAATCTGACATATTAATACACAAAATGTTACAATTGAAGTCAACATAATTGATTTCAAAATTAACAATAGCTATCAATAGTGACAAAAATTCAAGTAGTTTAACTATATAATATAGGTAGGTCATTACAATTATCAATTGGTTGGATAATTATAGAAATTGAAAGTGAAATTATTATTGTTTATCATACTTCATACATACTTATCATGAATACCTTTCAAGATGATTACATTTTCCTACTATTATAACAGGTGATTTCGATTAGTTGGTACAACATCGGATTTCTGACGAAGCGTACGCGGGTTCGATCCTCGACCGCGCCCTACATTTTTTTCAATCAAGAAAATGACAAAAATTTCACTTTTCAAATAGATCGCTTTAAATTTAGATATTACATAGGTGAATCTAATTAATGATTATATATTTGACAGCTTGCCAGTGGTCAATCTTAATAAAAATTCATTTGACAGCTTTTTTATCCGTACACGTACGGATAAGTTTTTTTTTCCGTACGCGTATGAATAAAGGCCACTTTCCATAGAACTAGACAGTGCGATATATGTCACTTTCCTATGTGATCGTAGGAAAATAATTTAATACGTTAGTTACGAAAGCATAATAAGTTAGATACCATGAACATGTAAAACAATATTTTAACAGTTTTCAAATTTGATGGATACACCTTTGCCTTTTGTGCCCACGATAATAGTTATGTCCTCTGAAGCCAGCCTGAAACATCGCCGACAAATGGAAACTTTTTTGGCCACAGTTTCCTCTAAATACCGAATACCGAAATGCCGATTTCCATCCACCAAGTTCTTGTAGATCTACTAAATCTCCTCCGCAACAACAAGAAAAACTGCCAAAGATCTAGCGCAGTGACCAGTATACATATTAGGATTTTCAAGTGAGAGGCACTCAACTATTTCTTGAAGTATTTTAAAGAAGAAATGAATACCACAGATACAAACAATCTTCGGTAACATGTACTGACCTTAATATTGCATACTTTTTAAATAAAAGTACAGGATTAACTTCGCTGTCAGATACCACAGCGAAAATCCATTTTTTTGTGAGTTTCTGAGCCGGGAATAGTATCAATCGGCTTATCCTCTATAACGCCATTTTCGCTAACTCATTGGTTCGACAGGCTCCTGCAATTACAATTTCATCATTAAAAACTTCTCGTCTAGGGCTGAACGCAACAACCCTTTGACTTGTTCTCTTTTATTTTTTCACTCTGTAACCAACTTTTTTCTTATTGATAAAACGTATTAAAGCGCCGTATTTCCTGACTCTTACTCTTTCTCTCAGTTCCTAAGTCGCTCGTAACATGGAATATCTCGGCTATAAGGATGAAGCAAAATATTCCTCAGAGAGTTCTGCGAAAGAAGCCAGCAACACCGTTTCTTCTTCACCTTGAACATGAACTTTGTTTCGCCACTCACAAAACTGCAGATATTATTTTTCATAATGGATTTTAGATTTGTCCGGAAGCAAGTCAACCTCAGAGTGTTGTCTGTAGTTAATATTATATCCTGAGGAATATCAAAATCTTGCGTGATTTTAATGATTACCTTTTGAAATAAGTTATATTTCTATTTTATCAAGATCTTTTTTAATGAGGTCTCACAAAAATTAAATTGGTTTTTTGTATATAAAAATAATTAGTTTCGCAAAATGCTTGGAGAAAAAGGGAATATTCGCATTGAGTTTTTCCACTGCTCTTTCTAAATAGCTACTAAGTTTTAAAATCAAAAACAATTTTCTCTACTTAATTAGTTGGTAAGTACTTTATTATCATCGCTGCAAATGAATATCTTCATCCTACTATTCTTTTACGTTAATTTATTTATTTATTCCCAATAACTTAATGAGAAAGAATAATGAATACAAAAGATATCTTCATAATACCTTGGTAAGAACCCATCTAATAGTCCAGTCGGTTTAGCCCAAAGACTTTCAAATAATAGATGTGAGGAGGGTAGGTAAGTTTTTTGCTGGAATCCGTCAATGAAATATCATGGTAAATAATAATCTGTTGCCTCCATCGGTTTTTAGGCTGTGCTTATTGCATAATAACAGTTTATAGTCAAAACATACAAAAATAGGTCTATCTTTCGACACATTTTCGAATATTACTCGAAATTTATTGAGTTTATCGTGCATACAGGGTGTACCAATCTTACGACAAACTTCGGTATATGGGTTATTTTAAGAGATATCAAAAAATGTTATTAACAAAAATAGTAGATGTGTTGAAGTTCCATATTTTGAAATTATATCGAAGGACTCTGTATAACGTGGCAAAACCTCATATCAAAAGCTTCAAGAAAATGTAACCAATCCGAATTCGGTATAATATACAGGGGTTTCCATTTGAAAAATCATATGTTTGGTTTGTAACGGAGTTATGCAGCACTCTGTATAGTTCGATATAATTTCAAAATATGGACCTTCAGCACATCTACTATTTTTGTTCATAACATTTTTTGACATCTCTCAAAATAACCCATATACCGAAGTTTGTCGTAAAATTGGTAGGTACATCCTGAATATAAAAAAAATTGAAATTTGCTATTAAATTTCGTGGTACAAAATGTGAAAATTCCATTCCATGAATAAGTAAAAAAAATTGAAGTAACAGCTGTTTTTTAGCCGCAATATACTAAATCAATTTATAAGGCAATCTCAATTTATTCACGATTCGAATGCATTAAACGTGGTTTTGATATCTTTTTCAGTTGCTGAGTAATTTAATTGTTAATAAACATTAGGTGAATTAGATGGACATCGTTAGAATAAACACACAGGCCACAAAAAATTTTCCCTACAGTCGCGCGTGAAATTACTAATTACTATACCTATAATATAATATAAAATTGCCGCTTTCAGAAGCCCGCCGCTAGGTTACAATAATGTTTTTACACATACTAGAAGGTTACAGCTATTACATCTGTTCCAAACTATGTATTTTCACCTTCAGTCTGGAATTAATTATTGTTTTACTTATCGTACGTCTTTGACATATGGTATTTTTCTGTTTAATAATAAGTTTTCTAAAAAGTTTCTCACAGCCTTTCGTACTTCAAGTGGTTCAGTTAATCAAGACAAAGACAATCAATGGAATTTTTCCGATAAAAACAAAAAACTGCAAAATAAAATTTTACCAGCAAGAACTAGAACTTATAGAAAAAACTTTTGGGTAAAGTAACATTACAGCTTCCTGTGATTTTGTCGTATTTAATACAGGGTGTCCCACGACGAGTGAAAACTATCTGTATATGGCAAAATACTCATAGTAGAATCACGAAAATTTCTACGTTTGGGTTTTCAGATACGATCTTTTCAACTAAAATATTTTCAAAGATGGCCGACTTCCGTTTCTACCGGAACTCGACCGCAACTTTGTTATTTTAAATAGAACGCCCTGTATATTAATACATTTTTGAAATTAACGTAATATTTTAGTATACTTTTGTCTAAAAACTTTTTTCGAAAAATGCACACTTTTTGAGTTATTAATTTTTTTGTAGAAAATTTGACCGTTGAAGACCCTTATAAATTATTTTTTTACGAGAGGACCCTTGAAGATATGAAAATGGTTTCTCTTCGGTTACCTTAAGCAAGGTCAAAGGTATTCTATGTTGAAAAGTTTTTCATTTTATACAGGGTGTGTATAAAAAGTGTTCAAAGTTTAACTTCATAAATATCAAATTTCTTCATTTTTTTAAAAGTACCACCCTGTTTTTTCTATTTTAATGCATTCAGGAGAAAAAAATAAGGCAAGTTCATGTATACTTTCCTATACCTAAACCTTACCGTTATCCAGATATTAAATGTTTTCTGTAAATTTTTAGAGATGCTGGTGTGGTATAAATTTCGATACAAGCACTGAGAAATAAAAAAGTCTTTTTCTTCATCTGTCTCTAAAAAAAATCAAATCGAATTGTTTTTATCAATTCTATTCCAACTTATAGTCGTTTCCGAGATATTTGAGGTTTTAAATTGTTATTATATTTTTTAACAAGTTTAAATTTTTCATGTATACTTTTAGTAGGCTTTGTAATAAATGACACTTATTTAACTGACATTAGTTAATTGTTGATACTTTCGAAAATCGTTAAAATGGCTCGTTTCCAATTTAATAACGAAGATTATGTAAATTTGCTTTTAATACATGGTGAATGTGAAAAAGTTGTTACAAGAACATGTACTTTATTTGCTGCAAGATATCCAGATAGACCACGACCAAACTCGCATACTGTTAAAAGAATCCTCAACAATTTAAAGCTATACGGTTCATTTGAAGCAAAAGTAAATCGAATTAAGCCAGTTATTGACAATAATAATGCCGAAATTAATGTTGCTGCTTATTTTACTGCTTATCCAGAAGCATCAATACGCGTTGCCGTAAGAGAATTTGGAGTAAGCAAATCGTCGATTCACCGTATTTTACGAAAACATAAAATGCATCCGTATTCGTACAATTTGTGTCAAAATTTAAAACCAACCGATTTTACTAAACGAATAGACTTTGCTGAGTTTTTACTAACAAAAACTTTTGCTTAAAGTTAACCGAATAGCTTCAAATTGTTAAGTATTCTTTTAACATTGTGCGATTTCGATCGCGGTCAATCTGGATATCTTACTGCAAATAAAGCACATGTTCTTGTAACAACTTTGTCATATTTACCATGTATTAAAAGTAAATTCACATTCATTTTTTTTATTTCTTAGTGCTTGTATCAAAATTTAGACCACACCTGCATCTCTAAAAATTTACAGAAAACATTTAATATCTGGATAACGGTAAGGTTTAGGTATAGGAATGTATACATGAACTTGCCTTATTTTTTTCTCCTGAATGCATTAAAATAGAAAAAACAGGGTGGTTCTATTTAAAAAAATGAAGAAATTTGATATTTATTAAGTTAAACTTTGAACACTTTTTATACACACCCTGTATAAAATGAAAAAATTTTCAACATAGATTCGAATACCTTTGACCTTGCTTAAGGCAACCAAATAGAAACCATTTTCATATCTTCAAGGGTCCTCTCGTGAAAAAATAATTTATAAGGGTCTTCAACGGTCAAATTTTCTACAAAAAAATTAATAACTCAAAAAGTGTGCATTTTTCGAAAAAAGTTTTTAGACAAAAGTATACTAAAATATTACGTAGATTTCAAAAATGTATTAATATACAGGGTGTTCCATTTAAAATAACAAAGTTACAGTCGACTTCCGGTAGAAACGGAAGTCGGCCATCTTTGGAAATATTTTAGTTAAAAAGATCGTATCCAAAAACCCAAACGTAGGAATTTTCGTGATTTTACTATGAATATTTTGCCATATACAGATAGTTTTCACTCGTCGTGGGACACCCTGTATAGGAAACTGTAATAATACTTTATTGTTTCAAGCCCACGTGGCTTGTCGTCAGTATTTCCGAATTTTGGTTAGCAGTTGGAGTTGAAGATGTCGCTATTGTCACGACTTTCACACTTCCGTTTCAGTCTTGGATTAAGCTGTTGGAGCTCACGGACGGAGAACATATACCTGGTACTGATGAGGCGCAAATACGCCGAAACCGATCTACAAGTTATGTTGTCGTTTGTAATTGCAAACCAGAATGGTTGGTGTTAAATATCTTGTAGATATACCAACCCCGTTTGACTTTGAAGTGTAATTCAATAGCCGTCCCGGCTTATTGCCCAGGAAGTAGTTGTTGCTTCTTAGTTGAACGGTCACCGTTTCAAAAAAATATTTCTCAAAGCTTATAAAGCGTTAAAATAGTTATTATTCTGCGATACTTTTTGGGTAACCTCTCGTCATCAATAAGCCACACTTAGTTTTCGAAAAAAAAACCAACATACCTTAGATTAAGTAATCCCAACTTAAAAGTAATTCCTCCAAATCAAGTTGCACCTATAATTCAACAAAATATTAAATCATTAAATGCAAGCTTCTCTTCCTGCACGTCTTAGCAATCTCTGTAACTGGCCATTTTGTCATCAGGACACTTCAAACCAAAAAGAAAATCAAGGGTAAATGAAACTCAAAGTCCAAACCACAACTTTAATATTGATATTGTCCTCCAAAAGAAAAAACCATATAGCTTAGCAAATAGTTTCGGTAAAATTTACCATCATCAGGCTATAATAAAAAGGTTACAATTATCAGAAGATCAAATTGAATTAAGGTTAAATTGAGACAAAATTATATTATGTTGTTGAGATGATTTGAAATCTTAGATATTGAACAAAACTTACATAAAAGTTGAATATTGACTAAAGTTATATTATATTAAATTAAAATTTAGTTACCTACCTTATGAAACATTTACCACTGGTGTAAAACCAATCAATTCACCAACATCATCATTGCTGTAGGTATTAAAATGGTTCGGAAAAGAAAAAGAAAAGGGGAAAGAATACTTCATTAATTAAGTTTCCATGGCCATGGATATCTTTTAGCAAAATTTTTTCCCCTTTTCTTTTTCTTTCCCGAACCATTTTAATACCTACAGCAATGATGATGTTGGTGAATTGATTGGTTTTACACCAGTAGTAAATGTTTCATAAGGTAACTAAATTGTAATTTAATATAATATAACTTTAGTCAATATTTAATTTTTATGTAAGTTTTGTTTAATATCTAAGATTTCAAATCATCTCAACAACATAATATAATTTTGTCTCAATTTAACTTTGATTCAATTTGATCTTCTGATAATTGTAACCTTTTTATTATAGCCTGATGATGGTAAATTTTACCGAAACTAATTGCTAAGCTATATGGTTTGTTCTTTTGGAGGACAATATCAATATTAAAGTTGTGGTTTGGACTTTGAGTTTCATTTACCCTTGGTTTGGATTTCAACCACATTTGAGTAATGGATGATCTCTGGAAGTCAAATAGAAAATCTTCTATGCAAGAAACAGAATACATCTCCAAAAAACAGATAATTAATCTTCCACAGCAAGCTTCTTTGTAAGGGCGGAGGTGTTATGGTGCCCTTAGCTTGCTTATAACGTGTCACCATAGAACTTTGAACCGTGCAGTATAATTGTACTTTAGACTGTTTACTCTGCACCTTACGGCCTTTCGTATTTTAAGTCTTATAAATACCAAATATTTGCAAGAAGGCACGCAAACAGAGCAAACACAAACGGTTGGAAACTGGCGACTCATGCGTAGTGAATAAATACCGTTCACAGAGAGGCTCTGCGCATGAGTCGTTCAGTTTTCGACCACTAGTGATAGATCTAAGAACAAACCTCATATCTAACGAATTGAAATATTAGATTATTCAAGTACTTACATATTCATCAAACAGTAGCATTAAATCTTTCAATATACAACTTTTTCTAAGCTTGAATCTACACATTCTGCAGTTTACTTACTACTGACGCACCCCAACAGCTGTACCTTTATAAGTGGTAACAGAAGCTGTTACTGAATAACTTATTTTAATGTATTGATTGCAAATTTTGTTTGACATGGATACTGGTGAGATAAATGTTTCAAGCCTTCAGTTTTCACAATATTTATATTTTGTTCACATAAATCACCCATGAACGTGCTTTTGAAAAATTATATAAACATTTAGTAATTCAGTTTACTGTGAGATCTCATAAAAAATTACAGTAATTAAATAAATTTTGACGATACATGTTTGTAAATGAAAGAAAAACGATATCTGCGCATAATATAATTTGCCTGAATGAATTAACTAGATTTGTCCACGACCACCTAATAATAAGCGTTGAGTGATAAATATTTATCACTCAACGTAATAAGTCAATATTTTACCTCCTAACTAAAGGTATATGGTACCCATATATCAACTGTCGTGAATTATGGTTCATAATACACTGTAGTGTATTATGGTTCATAATTCATGACTAGAGATGGGGGTACAATATGAAATAAACTATTAAATCTGTGTATTTTGTTCAGGAAATTTGTTTCTGACATATATCGTATCTATAAAATGTTGTAATTTTTAGTATTGATACAATATAGAAAATAAGAATCATTTGGTTGGACAATAGCTCATTATTTTTAATAATGTATGGTTCCCCAAAAACAGAAGCTAAAACTTATATTTATATATTTTTCACAATATTTGTTAAGCTGTTAAATTGACTATAACAATTCATAAATTGAGTTTGACAATTAAAACTTTGTCGAAACAAGTCATAAAAATAAACAATTATTATTTGAGACTCTTTGGTTTCACTTTTTTGCGTGTAGTTAACATTTCATCAACATTTTTTCAACAATTTTCTCAGTGTAACTTGATCCGTTATCTGTCAACGTCAGTTTGAAGGTCACGAAATTTTTCCTCCCAAACCTAGGGATCTCTGAAGGCGTGAGGGTGCTGCCACATAGAGAGTCCCGTCAGTACTAAAATGTCTAATTTAGTGAGAGCTATAACGCCGTTAGTGGTAGTTGCAGATTCTTCCACATATTATATCAGCGCTGACATCCTAACAATGTCGAGAATATGTATTGTGAAAGACTGCAATGTGAGGTGCACCCGGTAAGCTCTATCTTTATAAAATGATTCATTAAATGAAAAGTGACAGAAGTAGTTACTCTTTCATACAGCTTTGAACTTCCTAGCATTGTTGTTGAATATTTATTTTCCTTCATGTTTGTCATTGAAATATGTAAAAATTGTTTCATTTATTGTATACTTTTTTTATTCAATAAAATATATAAACTTGATGATTATTGCTTTATTTTTCCCACTTCAGGCATTATATGGTCCATTTTTGACATTTAATTCAATTTTACTTGACTTGATTGATTGTTATTATTGTAATATCAATCTAATGTTGAGTAACTTTAAATGAAATATCAAAAAATTGACCACAAGTGTCATTTTGCAATAATAGTAAAATTACAGTTATTTTGAATATGCCGCCTAAAACTGTAAAATTACAGGAATCTTCTATTTCGGCTGTTCGCGAAGTTCACAAGCATCTGTTTTGTGTTGAGGTACTGACGGGACTCTCAAGGTGGCGCCAGCCGAACAAATAGAGGGCGCCACGGGTCAGTTTCCCATCTGTTTTTTCATCTATGCCCCAAACATCAAAGGATTTACGCTGGCTTTCGTTTCTTGCTTGGCTGGTGTATTCTGTGGTCTATAAGTATTGTAATAAGTAATTCAATGTTTCATAAAAACTCGGTAAGACATCTATTGGGAAATAATTAAATAAAATGCATGTGCAAATGTGTATATATTCGGTTTGCCCGTGAGTAAACTCACCCAATTTGAAATACACCAAGCACAACCACAAAGGTCACAATAATTATATATCGCCCAGGTAACCAATTTTTATATAGAACATAATCACATTCACTCGATAGAGCACTAGGTTGAAATGAAGACGAAATATTCTTTTCAACTCTGATGCAAGCGATACAAATATTGCGGTAATATAATCAAATACTAAGAGCTGACCTTTTTTTTTGTTCAGTCTATCCTGTGATTTACATTTCTTTTCAGAATCGGGTAGGTACCTATATTCCATGAAATAGTATCAGTGAAGTTAATCATTTTTACGTTTATTCGAATTATGTGATACAGAACTTATAACCAAGGTTTTGTTTGTTACTTTTGTAATGTTTTGGAACTTCCTCTTCAGGTTTGTGCTGCACTAGGTATGTTAGAAATTTGTCAGACTATACGAAGCTTTACCGTGCCACTACCCTTTCGACAACGATGACTATATAAATTAATTTGAATACAAGAAGACAACTGGGATGAGAAAGGTGATTGTAATAATAAAAGTTAACGTTCCCCTACGGCTCTTATAGCCATGGAATCTTGAAAATCGAAATTGAAAACATTGATTTTATTCTGCCAGGTTAACGAATTAACGTATATACGTTTTAGGTACTTACCTGAAATGTCTCCCTCCTGGAGGGGTGGACTAGAATCGAAAGTGGTTTATGAAAAAGTTATGATAGTTGAACTGGAGGTATCCCAGTTATGGGTCGTGAGAGTTCTACAGCGCTACAGCAATGATTGGAAATTAAAAAGAACGAAAAAGATGGGCATTGAAATATAAATAATCAAATCCGAGGTCAGAGAAATATTGGAAACAAATAATAATTATAGCCAAAGTTCATAAAAATAAATATGATTTAATCTTGTTGAACTTGGGAAGATTAGAAAACTGAGACCTGGAAGAGGAGGTGGTAGTGATAATTTTTAAATTAAATCAACTAAAATAATTACCCATGGGGTTCTTATCAGTAGTAATAACCCAAGGACATTGATAATTGTTCGAAAAAATGTTATGACAGATTTCGAAAGCTTGTTGCTTGTTGCCTACAAGCAGCAAGCTTCTTACCAATTATTGTATTACAACCAAATCGTGACATTTCCAAATATTAAATATTTGAAACTTCAAAATCGAAATAAATCAATATGTGTCCATAGCAACGTGAAAATAGCCGATTGTCAGTTATAAGTGTAATGTTGACGTGATTGGGTGAAATTGATAATATAATAAAAAATGAGGAAATTTGATTGGTTCTTGGAACAGTCAAAGAAATTTCAGTGTAATTGATTTCTAATTGGCTATTTCTGAACACGTGACTAAAAATACAGTTTTAATTTATTGTCTGAACGGTAAGTAAATCACTTACCTTAACACGTCGGTAAGTGATTTACTTACCGGTCAGACAATAAATTAAAACTGTATTTTTAGTCACGTGTTCAAAAATAGCCAATTAGAAATCAATTACACTGAAACCAGTAAACCAGTAAACACAACCTACCGTCCTGACAACCGATGCTGTAAATAAACAAAAAAGATCAATCGCACAAAAAAAATTATGGAAATAATAGTAAAAATTTATCCGTACAAATTCAAGTAGATCACCAGCAATGCGAATACCAGCTTTGCATAAAATTTTAATGTAGCATCGGTGGTTCAGTGGTAGAATGCTCGCCTGCCACGCGGGCGGCCCGGGTTCGATTCCCGGCCGAAGCATATTAATCGCTGCTTCGTAAACGAGAGAGAGACTCAGGAGAGAGCACACGCAAGGCACATAACGAAACAACGTAACATAACGTAATGTAGCGTAACGGTCAGATTTTTTGCGTCGCGACCCCCGGTCGCTTAAACCTAACCTGACGTAAAGAACTAAAGTTCCAAAAAATATCATTTGTCTTAGCGTTTCCAAGGTAATTTGAAAATATTTTCTGTGAATAAGTGAACTTGTCAATTTGATAATTATAAAATATACCTGTGTCAAGATTTGGATAAAAAATTATCTCACCGAATATACCTCGAACATTGATGAATTAATAATTTTGCCATAACTTTCCTCAAGCATGTTGCTTTGAGGTAACACTCTTCCGAAATCTATAACAAAATTATTGCAAATCATCAATGTACTATTAGTAGTAGTATTATAGCTGAGTTTCTATTTTCCAAATAACATGACTAATATTTTTATATTCTTTTAGAAAAATTGACACTCTACAAAATAATTTTTGAAATTCACACTCATTTCATACCTTTCATAATCATTTATTCCCTATAATTCATTATATAATTGGAATCTGGAAATTGTTTTTTCAATTATGCTTTTATTTATTGTTATTGTTAAACAGAAAGATTTTATATTGACATGTGTTGACTGGTTCTTTAATGCAGAGTTATGAATAACTTACGACCCATGGAAGATATGAAAAAAAATTATGGAAATAAGTTCAAAGTAAAAAAAATATCTTCAAAACATTTTTTCAATAAACTTGATTGTAGGGTCGAAAAATTTAGAAAAAGTCAAAATGTTTTACCTATTCAACTTTAACCTTGAACAACTTTGAAAAAAGTAAAAATATCAAGTTATAAAATCCGTTTTTTGTAGAGCGTCAAATTGCCTACAAGAATGCCTTTGTGATTTATAAAATTCCAAAGCACAAGACAATTTTGTTTCCATGTTATTTTACTGAAAGATAGAAATTATCTTTATAAATATGAAGAGTTCAAACTTTTACAGTATTTTTTCTCGTCATGTCCAACAATATTTCCAGTGTATTTAAAGAAAAAAAATTATCGATTTTTTTTAAACAAAATTTCAAAATTATTTTGATCGATTTTTAATAAGCCTAGCTCTTGCAAAATAATATAATACTTTGTGACCTCTTTTTATGCACAGTAGGGAGTCGACTGCGCTAATTTCAAATCTTATTAATTTCAAAGTCATAAACTTTGCGACTGGGTTAGGGGTAACTTAAGCGTAATGTTACTACGAAGAGGGTGAAATTGCTTTATATATTGATTCAAGAGGTCTGTCTTATAACTGACTTTTCGTCTCTCAAAAAAAGAAATTAAAAATATAGGGTATCATCTTCCACGAAGTATTCGATTATGACGCAATTGAAATTTTTGAGACAAAAGACATTATTCCAACAATATACGATTTGTGTGATTTAAAACAAAATTATATTGGAATAGGTGTTGGTTATTCAGTTCCCGCCTGACAATAAATTGTAATCTGGTTCCCAGCCTCAAAAAAGTCATTGGTAATTTGGTTCCCGGGCATTGCTAAAGGCACTATAACTGCGTAATCCCTGCTTATTTAATTATAGTTTAGATAGAGAGAGATATAAAATGTATTGCATTATCTTTAGGCAATCGACCAAAGTCCTTCAGCCAGTTTAGGTAAGTACAATGGTTTTATAGTATACATAGAAATTTATTAAATCCAACATCTGATGTATGAAAAAACAACTGTGGTTTTAATAATATTACAACGGCTACATATTATATCGACAAGTTAAAAATTATCAGTTTTGTCTTAGCATGATTTATTGTTAATCTCCATCTGTTGGCACAAGCTACTGCATAATTATCTTGTCGTTACTGCAATTCTTACATTTTGTTACAGTTTATTGTAAAGCTTTTATCTGTAATGTGCTTGTACTACGAATTTTACTTTTATTTAGAGTTGTACTTCATCCGCGACTTTCAATTGTGTTTTGAATTGTGCTTGCACATTTACTTCTCTCTCCAGTTGGGTTAAATTCTCCCCCATCAATTCCGAAATAATTTTGAGTGGATGGGAAAAACAGTAATTAACTATCAACCACTGTTTCCACAAGGTCCATATAAGTGGTGAGCAGCGTTGGGCTTGTACTAGTAGAAAGTGCAAATCATTAATTGTTCTTACTTTGAACGAGTGTGATGAAAGTTCAACAGTTACAGAACATATTCCTACAAGAACATTTTCATGATGTGGTTGTGCAGGACTTGAATCGTTGAAGTTGTAGAGGACCTGTCCAAAAAACCTCCGAAGATAATTCGAATTCCATGAGAATATCCCGATCCACGTGGTTCTGTCTGTTATTTACTTAGTTAATATTTTTTGTAGCAGCTTCAAGTATTTAATACTTTGTCTATAATAAACAATTAATTATAAACACCTAACGGAGTCTCATCGCTTCTCGGAAATCAAATAACCAAATTAATCATTTTTTCAGTCTCTTCTCAATATGGGAACCAAATTACATGAAATTATAGAGCATATTTGTAGGCAAGCTTTCAATTATATTAAATCACGTATTTTGGTGTAATATCAATCCAGTTTTGTTAAAATCTGAAGCTGCTTAGCATCGATTATTCAAAATACAATTATGTCAAAGCTTTTGAAACATTCGTGTCCAATAGAACATACATGAATCCCACAATATTTTTGAACAAATATACTGGCGATAATTCTTCGTTACTTTTGGCACAAAATACGGTCCTACTTGCCACTAAGAAACAACATTGTCACCTCACTGTTGATTCCATGACACACAGGAATAGCAGTAAATAAAGTAACAGATGAACTAGCAAAGAGAGGGGTCGACATACCCTCTAAGGGGCCAGAATAGGCAACGAGAGAAGATCTCACCATTGGAAACATTCACTGGGACTCAAACAATCAAAGATACTTTTGGGAGACTACAACTAGGTGAGAGCAAATAGATGACTGAGCCAGCACTGCACTGCATCAAAATTTGAAGAGATGTTCTGACGAGACTCTGTCGCCAGAATGGGCACTAGTGATGAGCAAAATCTTGGTCTTGTAGTCCTGGTCTCGTGATTTTGCAAAACCAAGGTCATACCTACACTAGCAAGACCAAGACCGAATGAACAAGACCAAAGCCAAGACCGCGAAATCAAGACCATGCAAGACAATAACTGTCATTTGTCTTTTGCCAAATTGATCACTTAAGAAGTCCGCTATATTTTACGTGTGAATAAACCGTGGTGTGAATATTAGTGTTCATAATGATGAAGATTGGATAGTGATAGATGAAACTCATCTGAACAGGGGACAAAAAGAATATGCGGACCAGTTTCTGTAGAGAGGAAATGCTTTCCTTTAAAAATAGTCGATTTTTCATTCGGACATTACTTAGTAGTTAATTTTTTTTAAATATCGACCAGAAAATTTAATATGCACCTCGGAGAATAACTGTCTATTATCCAGACTGCTTGCTAGTCCCGACTACGCCTCGACTATTAATTTGCAGACTCGACTATAGGAGCAATTCTGTAAACAAATATTAACAATATGCTAACTCCATTTTACTATTGAACACCATACCTGTTAAAATTTAAATCCTAATCTAACTTTGTATAGATTAGAACATTTCTAATAGTGGAAACTTCGTCAAATATAACGGCATGCCGTTAACTATTTTATACGGATGTACACAGCTTGTTCAATTGAAACCCATCTTTGGTCAGGTTAGCCTTGGAAACAATTGTAATCATTCAACTGACGTTTTCCAACATTAGTAGTGTATGCAAACGTCACACTGATCTGTTTATTTCGTTTATATTTGACAGCGATTTTAAGTATTGTGACTTTAAAATGGCGTTTGTTGTTAACAATCCGTCCAAATGTGATAAGCGTGCGGTCATTCAATTTTTGTGTGCCAACGTAGTGGAAGAAAATCTGCAACGAAAGAAATGGAGGATATTAGAGCATCCACCCTATGGTCCCGATTTATCGCCTTGCGACTTTCACATCTTTGGGCAAATAAAAAAGGCGTTAAAAGGTAACCGTTTTCAGTCGGACGCAGAAGTACAAAACGCTGTGAAAGAATTCTTCCAGCAGCAGTTACAAGAATTCTATAAGCAGGGTATACATCGGTTGGTGAAACAGTGGGATATGTGCCTCAATTGTAGTGGTAGTTATTTGTAACTGTACTTGTCAATAAATTTTTCCTGGACCAAAGATGGGTTTCAATTGAACAAGCCTCGTACGTAACTTTTTTAGATTTCTCCCTACTACTAACCGTTAACTTCAGGGAAGGTAGAATATTTAAATTTATTTATATTACTCTGAAGATGAGTTTGTATGTGTAACATTTACCCAGGAAGGGGGGTTTAATGCAAATCACAAAGATGGTAATCTCATGGGTTAAACAAGTAAATTCAATTTTGTAATAAAGGAATATACCTACTCTACTCGACGTTTGCAATCGACTTTGTACTTAACAATCCAAATATTAATACATCTTTGCAGCTACCCACAGGTACATGGGAACTTTTTAAAATTACCATATCAAAAAATTGGGTAATTCAGGATTAACATACTCCCAACAATGTTAGTCAATATATCGTATATTTTAGAATGTTTCAATTCAAAAAAAAATGTTGGAAACTGAGGTGGAGTATTT
Source organism: Galerucella pusilla (assembly GCA_910591695.1). Taxonomy (NCBI): domain Eukaryota; kingdom Metazoa; phylum Arthropoda; class Insecta; order Coleoptera; family Chrysomelidae; genus Galerucella; species Galerucella pusilla. The sequence continues at coordinate 166,417 of CAJUYI010000038.1, forward strand.
ATGACCACTACCATACTCAATTTTCATTGAACAGGGCTTTTAAAATATGCATTAAACAGTCAAGGGTTTATTTTTAAAAGACTGAAAAAATTCGGATATCATTTGCGTATATACTGAAGCTGATATGCTAACGAAGACATTTCTCTAGATGCAATTAATCAGATGTTCCTTATTTATTGTGTCATGAATGAAAGGTACAAATTGATATAACAGGATTTAATGAAGTGGTGACTCCTGTGTGGGTGTTGCTGCTACTGTTGAAATTGAAATAACGATAGACTTTCGATCGTAAGCGTTTATTTTTGTGAAAACACCCGTGCTGCTGGTTGAATGGAAAAAGGTGACAATTTGTGGTTTTTGGCAAAAGGTAGCACCATTTCTGCTTTTCCTACTATCCAATCTCATCCAACCATCCAATGAATAAAACAATGACTATTTCACATAGTCTCAAGACACTAGATCACGGCCTTTATGCATATCCCATACCTAGGCAAAGGAAACTGTTGTATAAACGCAATAAATGAACAATTGATTGTTCAATACCTTCAACAAGAATATAATATGTAAATTTTCTTTCAATTCTTCCCACACGATAAACATGTATTCAAATGGAGATACAAAAAAATTATAGTTACCATTTATAAGAATAAAATTGAAAATTATATCACAATCCGTATCTTTCTACTTAAATCAGCTTAAAAGTATGTAGTTGGGAAACCTTTCTAGATTTTGATTGACACAATAATACACCGCACAATAGTAGCATACCCAAGGCCTAACATAACAATTGATAAATGGGTTAATCTGACACTATCAACATGTTCCTTAACCATTTTAAATTCCGTGTAGGTATACCTATAAGTGTGCTTCAAAAGTCAATCGTTTACCCACATTACAACAATGATCTTTTGATTCAGTTGTTCTATTATCCTCTCAAATTTGTCTTAATTGTATTTTTATTATTTGGAGAAAGTAATACAAAATTATGTAATTGATAATAGATAATAATAAGAACGTTGAATGACCAGTTAATAACTACAGAGTTCGGCAAAAGTCCGGGAGCGGACAAATATCGTAGAAAATATAAATTTTTTGGAAAATCTTTTCATACCACAAATTTCACTCCATCTTAAACTATAATTTGAAAATATTTTGAAATATACAGGGTGTTCCAATAAAGTGTGTCGTATCAATGTTAAATTTTTTCTTATGGAACACCCTATATTTTATTGCATTTTCTGATTGCCCCTAAAAAATATAATACTTCTCCATCATGGTTCCCTATACCCAAATACAGAGGGTTCCGAGTTATGCTGACTTTTTTAATAATGGGAACATTTCGAAAAAAATTAATAGCTAATTGATATAACAAATTCTAGCAAATTTTCTCTTACATCTAAATAGTTGGATATTCGTTGAATGTATTCCACGATTGAGTACTGAATATCTCTTTACAGGGTGTTCAGAATTTTCAGTTTCATTATTAGACCATTCAATGTGCAGTATCAGGCTTATTTTAAATGGAACACGCTGTATTTTAATAGTTTATCATATTCAAAAAAATGTCCTCTTTCGAATGGTGTGAGGGTGTCCTATACCTAGGTATTATACTTTTCGTGCAATTTACAGTTTTCTAAAATTTAATGCTAAATCGATTTTAAAACATCTGCAGGTCTCTCTAAATTTCAAACTAATGATCTGGCATAGTTGTTATAAGAAACTAAATAGATCACGTTTAAAGCCTTCAGAAAATATAGGGTTTTGCTATCCTATACCGAGTGGTTAAAAATCACTATCCACTTAAACATTTTATGAACCCTGTATATTTCAAAATATTCTCAAATTATTGTTCAAGTTGGAGTAAAATTTGTGGTATAAGAAGATTTTCCAAAAAATTTATATTTTCTTCGATTTTTGTCCGGTCCCGGACTTTTGCCGAACTCTATATAATCAAGACCCTAGGAATTTATCTCGACGGTTTTTATCTTACTTTAGGAGCAATTCTGTAAGCAAATGTTAAATTTTAACACTCAATTAAAAATAAGACAAACTGCTAACCCATTTTTGCTAGTCTTTATGCATAATAAGCTTTAAAGTATTAACGGAAAACTCTTCATTGGATACCATACATGTTGAAATTTGAGTCATAGTCTTGACAATGCATAGATTAAAGCATTTCTAATAGCGGAAACTTCGTCAAATTTAACGGCAAGCTGTTAATTTTCAACCACTTCCTATAGAATTGACCTTTTTATCTGTGAACAGGAGAGACATACCAAATACTCCATTTGGTAAATTTAAACTAACAAGTCAAAAAATAATGTACCCTAATAAGCTTTGTAGCAAAAATATGCATTATTATATAATCTTTCGCTTCAAGGTAAAAGATAATTTGCACATTCTTGAAACACTCACAATAATTATTAGGTCAGTAAGAAAAGACCTTGATCCTGGAAATGAAAACCGGTTCATTCACTTGGCGGCCGAGGACGCTCCCGTTGGTAATTAGGCGCCGAGACGGGCGTCGCTAATTGAAGACGAGGCGCTTGCGTCCCAAATGATGATTAAAGAGACGCACTGGGTCACGAGGGGAAAATAATGAACGCTGCCGATGAAATGAAAGTCAAGGGAAAGTACTTTCCAAGAGTGAAATTAGACGGAATTGGGGTAGGTCAAGATTCCTTTTCTTTCTGACCATTCATTACAAGAGATCTCGAACTTTATAGCCTTGTTTTCAACTTTCAAAACTATTGATTTTGTACTCAACTTCTTCTGGAGCTTTGGAAATTTCTTTAGATCTAAAAAGAAAATGTTATACTTTGATGCACACAACCTCAAACGGTTTTTAAAAACTTTTAAAGTAGTTTTTAATTATTCAAGAACTTAAATTGAAAATTGATGTTACCTATATACAAGGTGTTTCTGAATTCATGCGACAAAATTCAGGAGGTGATTGATGGTATAAAATTAAGATAAGTCTCACCTATAACAAAATTTCCTCAGCCCTTCCCTGTCCGAGATATCACCCTAAAAAGGTAGTGACTAAAATTGAGTTTTCATTTTTTTTTCAAAATTTCAGTAAAGCCAGAAACTTGGAATTCTGTCTAGTGATATTGTACCTTCTAATTACAAAGCAAAATGGTTTATTATGTCTTGCAGATATCTCAACACCGTTCAACTTAGAAATGTAATGCCTATCGAGGCATATAGCCAGAGAAGTGGTTGTAGTTTCTTAGTGAACGGTCTGCTCGTTGAAAGGTGATTTTCAATATCTTGGCAAGCCTCTAGTTTATGCCGTTTTCAGTTTCTTACCTGAGCTGGTTCTACCAATGTGATGGAAACTAGGAATAAGACAGGGTGAAAAGAAGACAGGTATGTCACTTCGGAGTGTACCTTTCTGCGAATTTTCCATGTTTGGTCATCTTGAGTATGTATTAGTAAATGTGTGTTTTTCATATTATGTCTTAAGCCAGCATGGTTTATTTTGGTGAATGCAATTCTATTGGCTCTTTCGAAATATATGCAGATATATAGGGTGATTCATAAGTAATAGGCCAAATTGTAAATCTCGACGTAGCATTAATCTGTTAAGACACAAGGCTGGCGTACAATAAATGTTTTTTATTACGTAGTTTTTGTATGGTTTCATTTTAATATTATTACCAATTATCAATTACGGTTAGGTAAATGTCAACATTCCATGGCATGCTTGTGTCTTAACAGATCAATGCTACGTCGACCACCGTGACATGTAGTGCGATAAAAAATTTGTAGCTGATTACATCTAATTCATATGGCGCATGTGGCGACATCTACGAGTTAACTCAAATCCTCTCACACATTCTTGTTTATCCTTACAAAAACTAGTTCATACCCAATATTCAAGTCATTATGTAGAAAAGTAGCTATTAACAAAAATCTATTTTATTTTTTTCGCTTTAACATCCTGTACCTCAGTGAGTAGCAGACTAAGACCCATTATTGTTAATGAAAATATTATTATTTTGGCCTTCTGAACGTATATTTAAATTGGGCCCATTACTTATGAATCACCCTGTATACCTGTGCTTTTTAAACCATAGTATAAGAAAATGTTTACTGAAAACGAACTTGAGTATGAGAAGGTTATCCTGTTATTTTCAATTGGACTGACTTTATACTGTAATAATTAAGTTGAGATGGAGATAGTTCATCCGTTTTGCCATATATACAATAGTTTTGTGAAAAACAACGAAAAGTGGGGAAAATGTGATATTAAATACCTTCCACGCTCTACTTGAGACCTCAGGTATGTAGTATTTTTGAAATCAGCTCTACGAGGAAATTTAGAAAATAAAAAATGCATACCACCCTATACATTTGAAAATAATCATCATGACCTATATGTGTCCAACCCTAGTTATATTTTGATTTAATTTGTAGAACATCAACATTAAAAATCGATGCCCTCCAGGTTTTCTTAAAAAGGATTGTCGTTTAGGAAATATCTCATTAAACAGAGAATTTCAATGAAAATGATTCTCCCACATAAATCTGAAGACGCCACTTTTATGAAAAAATGAAAAAACACATCAATAATCATATAAAAGGGATATTTTTTTGCTCAAATATAAAAGTTATAACCCGCACTCACCCTTATGGTCACCCCAGCCAATTTCTTAAACGGGAACTATAGGCTTGTGGTATATCGTTTGAAAGGTCTTTTCATACTATATTCAAAAATGTAATGGTTTTCAAGTTTATCGCTAGAATTACAATAGAATAAAATAAAACCATGTGGTTACCGAAATCTGCTACAGTACAATCAGAAACTAAAACGTGGTGGAAATCGTCATAAAATGTAAAACACTATAAAGAATGTCAATGAAGTGGTTATTCAATAGTAGTTTACCTAACTAGTGCGGAAAGTGATACTTTTCCGCAC